>PVJL010012253.1:0-22166 GCA_004026885.1 Lyroderma lyra
CATTTTAAATTTAAGATTTGTTTTATGACCCAGTAAACACAATTATCTTGGTGAATGACCCACCTTGGAAATAATATATTTTCCCCCATTACTGGATAGACTGTTCTATAAATGTCAATTAGATAGTTGGTTATTGTTCAGTTCTTCCATACCTTTTATAATTTTCTGTCTAATGGTTCTATCAATTACCAAGACCATCGAAGTCTCCCAGTGGATTGGCTTATCTTTTCAGTTCTGCCCTTTCCTCCTTTTAGTTCTCTCAGGTTCTGATTCATGTATCTTGTAGTTTTGTTAGGTGCCTATACATGTGAGATCATTATGTCTTTGTGGTGACTCGACACTCCTATAATTTTCTAGCGTAGTTATCACTGATTATTTTCTTCTGACTGAAATCTTTCCTGGTATTAGAAGAGGCACTCTAGCTTTCTTCTGAGTTTGCATATTTTTCTATCTTTTTAACTTACTATGTCATAAGTGAGTTTCTTTTATACAGCATATAGTGAATGGGATCTTTAAAATTCTTCAGACAATCTTTTAAGTAACATGTTAAGACTGAGGAAAGAGTGAAGACAGGGGATATACGAAATGGAGTCATTTTAACCAAGCTGCTAAAATTAACATTATAAAGGTTGAGGCTTGAGAAAAGACCCCACTCTTGTTTTAACTAGTCTGGGAACTTCATTTTTTTAACTTCCCAGTCCTCCATCAGTACTTGGATATGCATCTGGACCTCTAATTACCCACTGAAGGACTCATGTACCCAGGCCATCTCACTCACCCCTGAAGGGCTCACGTACACTTCTGCCTGACATCCATCATCCAGACCACTGGATGTGACCAGACTTTCTGTTGCTTATCTTCTGGACCACCATCCATCAGCCTGACAGCCTGTTTTCTGACAACTGTCCTGGATCAATCCTAGGGTAAGAATGTAAGAGTGACAATTCTCAAGAATATTATTTTTCCTGTAAGAACTTTTAACTTTTCTCTCTTCTTTGGAACAGTTCTAGATTGTTTCCTAGTGCTTGCTTTGGAAGTGCATGAACTAAAATTAGACTGTTTTCCTAGCTGTGTTTCCAGTTTGCAAACTCTAAAATCCTTGAATAAATCTCTATCATTTATTTCTAGCAAAGTCTCCAGACTCTTTTTTGAGTTGACTTGGCAAGATCATTAACATTTAATGTAACTTTTTGGATTTAGGTCAGCCATTTTATTATTTATTTTCTTCTTTCCCTCATTTTCTATTTCTCCTTTTCTGCCTTCTTTTGAGTTAAACTTTTTTAGTATTTTAATTTACTTATATATTTGAAGATATCTGTATACCTTTTACTGGATGCTATTGGAATTACCACATACATACTTAACAGTCCATTTAGAATCCATATTTTACTGCTAAAAGTAGAATGCAAAAACTTAACAACACATAGATCTCTTCAGCCTTCCTCTTCATGTTGGTTTTATGTATTATATTTACATATATTGAAAACTCCATCATACATTGTAATATTTGCTTTCAACCATTAAACATTTTAAAGAACTAAAGAGAATAATCTATAATATTTAACCCAGATAGTTACCATTTCTCTTGCTATTCCTTCATTCCGGATGCTGCCTCTTTCCTGTCATCTCCATTCTGCTCTGAGCCTATCCATGAGTTATTCTGATTACCTTATTGTTCAGTTCTTCAATTTCCATTTGAACCTTCTTTATATCTTCTATTTCTTGCTAAGACTTTCTGAATTTCCATTTGTTTCAAGAATTTTTGCTATTAGTTCCTACAGCATTGTTATATCTCTATTTCAGACTGTTGTCAGATAATTACAACATCTGTGTCATCTCAGCATTGGCTTTTTCTCCCATGAGACTGGAAACTTCCCAGTTGTTTATATGCTGAGTAATTTTGGATTGCTTCCTAGACATTCTGAAATTAATTTATAAAACTCTGGGTCCTGCTTATATCCTATGGAAAATGTTAATACTTTTCTTTTAGCAGGCAATTAATTTCATTTTGACCTGAGCTATAAATTCCAATCAGTCTCTTGTAGTTGTGGTTTCAACATCAAATCCACCTTTAAAGCTTTGTAGTGCTATTAGGATATTCTGCATGTGGGAAAGAGGGAAGGCCTGGAAACTCAGTGGTGTTCTACCTGTTAGTTTAGTTCTCAAAGTCTTAGATAGGCTGTTTAGGATCAGATCCTCACATGTGCAACTCAGGGGCAAACCCCAAAGTTTACACACAACTTTATAGGGTTTTTAGCTAGCTCATTCCTTTCTGCAATTTTTGGTTCTCTAGGATGCCTGTTTTGAGTTCTCTGGTATAAAGCTAGGGGCTCTAGTTACCTAGCGCTGCTGCACACTTTTCGCAATTGCATCTTCTCCAGTCTCAGGCAGAGAAGATAGAAAGAGGAAAACACAACACTGTGTGCCACACCCTTTTGAGATCTCCTCTGATTGGAAAGTTCCTCACTTTCAGAGTTTTAGGTATGTGTGGTGCCAATTGCTGCTGTGATTTTCATTCCTGCAGGATTACATGGGACTGGGTTATGAGAGAAAGGAGTAAAGCAAAAAAAAATAAGAGAAGTGGGGCATTTCCTCTACTGTTTCTGAGTGACAATAGTCCCCTTTCCTGTTCTTGAGGCAAAACTGGAAGGCTTCTCTTAACTCTATCATGCCACAATAACACTTCCAGGTATTAGGCAGCCTTGAGATTAGCTTGGGGGATACCAAAGGACAAACTGTAAATTCATTGCCAGTTTGGTGGTACTTAAAGTTTTAGTCTTCCTCTATTGACCAGCTATTTTTATCTTCCTGAGTCAACAAAAAGGTATGCATGCATTCTGTCCAGGTTTTTCTGTACAGCTGCTCTGTAGAAGCAACACGGTGTTTACGCCCTCTCACTGGGAACAGGAATCCCTGCAGTTCAAGCATTGTAACAATCTCCTTAAATGATCTGAATATACAGCAAAGGCTGGGAACCTTTAGTAATAAGGAAATGAAGGGGGATACAGATAGAAAGGAGGATTGAGGTCAAAATATTGTATGCTCTCAATGCAAGGCAGAAGAATCTTTATATAATTTGAAGATTAGTAAGAATGCAATGAAGGTTTGATCTGTCAGAACCATAACTATACATTAAGGCAAGGCTTGTCCAACCTGTGACCTATGGGCCACATGCAGCCCAGGATGGCTTTGAATGCAGCCCAATGCAAATTTGTAAACTTTCTTAAAATGTTACAAAAATTATGCATGGACCTGTGATTAGCTCATCAGCTACTGTTAGTGTTAGCATATTTTATGTATGGCCCAAGACATTTATTTTTCCAATGTGGCCTAGGGAAGCCAAAAACGTGGGACACCCCTGCTTTAAGTCTAATCTGGAGATGCATGAAACAGATTACACAGATGAAAGAACAAAGTACAAATACAAGGCTACTTCTACAGTTCAGGCAAAAGGCATTAAAGAGTAATGTCAAGAAAAAGGCTGCAGTTGGAATGATCCTGTAGAAGAATCTATACCTTCTTGGAAACTAATGATATGTATATAAAAAAAAGAATCAATTAATAATAAAGAGTTTAAACTTAGTTGACTGAAAAAATGACATTTTCAGAAACAGGAATGTGAAGTAAAGTAGACAGGCAGGGGAGAATAAGTTTGGTTTTAAATATATTAAGGTAGAACTGTAAGTGAGATTTCTTATATATAGGTGTCCAGAAGGCAAAGGGAAATACAAGGATTTGGGACCAGAGATAGAGATTTGGGAGTTGCTGTATGAAGAAGAAACTTAGAACTTTGGGAGGCAAAGATCACCCAGGAACACATTACAGCCAAGAAAGGAGCCAAAGCAAGAACTATGGAGAAGAAGATTACTTTCTCTGCCTGAAGAGAGAGAAGGAAACTTTGGGCAACTGAAAAAGGAAGCGTATAGTGGCACAGGTATGCCTTAAGAAGAGCTGTTTCAAGAAGTTAGATTTGAAAATGAGGTCCAAATGTTATAAGGTTGGAAGGTACACAGGGAGTGGAAGGCTGAATGCGGCATGGTCCTATGTCATCCTTCTCTCTGACCAGCCGCATCTTCCAGTGTTTCGACTACATCGTTTTTAACAGCATACCATCTGCTCTGGCATGAGGCACCTTACGAACAAATAAGCAAGCAACCAAACCTATGTCTTCCCTTATCTTCACACTCTCTTCTATTACCTATGCACTTTTCTGTTCTTCTCGTTGCCATACTCCTTGTGTTGTTCACCTAAGTTCTCTTTTCTTTCCCACTCTGTATTGCTCAACTATAAGCTGGTTCCCAACACTACCAGACTACTGAGACTGCTTGTCAAGTCTATGTAGTTAAATTCAGTTCTAATCAGATGTGACTTCTCAGCGGCACTATGAAAACTCACCTAATTTTTGAGACTATGTGCTTCTCTATAAACAAGGAGGAAAACTATTAAATAATATACAAGTTTGAAGGTTTTATAACAGTGTATTCAATCATAAAATATTTCTTAAAATGTGAAACTGAGAGCAGCATTTGTCCGTGTTGCAAAGTTTTCACCAGCTTTATTTATCAAAAAATAAAACTGTCTATATTTGAAGTCTACACACGATCATTTGATACACATCTACACTGTGACATGATCCATCCCTCCTGCCCCCCCCACCCCCACACACTGATACCGTTCTTTGGTGGGGGTGGGGAGGAGAGAGGGGCTGAAACATTACATGGGAATGAAAAGAAGCTCACTTCTAATTTCCTCACATTTATGCTGTATAGATGGCCACAAAGTACCTACTTGGAAGTTATCTGTATTTTCCCTTCATTCTGTCTATAATTTCTCTCAATGAGTTTTTGGATGACATCTTCCATATTAACTATCAGAAATCATTAAATCAGCCCCTTACTGGAGTCCTTTATGTCTTCAAATCAAATCTAATTACTTACCAGTGAAGTTTCTGCAATTCCTTCTCATTCCATTCCTCATCTTGAATTAAACCAGGTAAACGTTCTAAGGAATGACTCTTCATCTTATCAGATCCCATCGTGTTAACTGGGAACTCATTTCTAATACCAAATTTCTGAAGATTTTTTTTTAGCAGGACATCTAGTTTTCTTTTGTTTGATGTGAAATTCATTTTCACTTTCTTCAGTCTCAGATTCAGAAATTACTGGGGTTTTCCTTGTCATTTTTCTCCTGTGAACCCCTGTTCTCTTGGTATTTCTTCCTGTGGTTTTCTTAGCAACTCCAGTTTGAGTTCTAATTTCCTTCTCTGGTTTACTCCCCTCAGCAGACAAATCTAAAGAAGACTGATGCTTGATTTTCAATTTTCTTCCATTCTGACAACAACCTTGCATTTTTCTTAAAATCAGAGGTAACCATTTGTTTCTTTTTAGGACTAGGTATTTTATTTTCTTGTTGATAGTGAGTAAATCATGCTCATTACAAACTTCCTTGTTTTCAATTTTATGACTCACATCATATTCAGATGCATTTCTGAAAGTCTTTGTGGGCTTAGTGATAGGACATGTAGTGTCATTTAAGTCCAATTCACTTTTTTTTTTTTTGATGCTTTGGTACTACAAAATCTGTTATTGCTTTAATGGCATCAGAGAACAGATTATACTTCATACATTTTTGCTCTATCACATTTTTGGATTTAAGTGGTGTTACTACTTCCTTTTCATTAGGAGCCATATATTTTCTTCTTTTGTCTGAGAAAAATGGTTCTCTTGCGACAATACTGATGAATACATTTGATTCTTTGGTTCTATCTTTAATTTCGTGAGACAAAAAACCAAAGATCAAAATCTCAAATTAGCTACAAACAAAATAAAATACAGAAAAAAACTATTTTCACAAATAAAATATACTTTCCTTTTTCCCACAAACTGCACTCTATACACTACTGTCATATTCATCTTCCTGAAGCACCAGTGTACTTGGTTTTGGATCACTACCCCTTCAACTGTAAAATACACTATTTTTTCATACCAACCTGTTCATGACTTCTCATAGTCTACTTGGTGTGCAGATAAGCTCCAGTACCTGGTCTTCAATATAGTTCTAATCTCTACCATACTCACATCCAAACCATAGTCTATGTCTGTGAGACCACTGTTTCTCAAATTATCTTGCTTTTCAGCTTTCAGTAATGCCATCAACTGTACATACTTGGAAAGTTTCTTTCACTTATTTACGAATCAAATCACTACCTGCTTCAGTTTAGTTCTCTAACCTACCTAGTCCACAAACTTTGTCCTGATTCTCTCACCTGAATGAGGTACTTTTTCAAAATTCCAGAATACTTTTAAACAATGCCATGTTGCACAATTTGCCCTGTATTACAATTACATACTTCTCTTTCAACAAGATTAAAAAAGATTACCTGTAAGAACTTTGTCTTTATATTTGGATTTTTTTGGCTGGAGTTAGTTCAGTGTCTTTTACATATACAGTACATACCAAATAAATATTTGTGAAACCAACTCTCTGGAGCTAAATATTTACGAGAAATAAAAATTTCACTAGGTTACTAAAACCTTACTAGGTGTTACATATGGAATAGCAGCTGTCCTAGTGAAGGGGAAATTAGGAGACACAGAACTCCATCTACATGGTTCCATTCTTATCCCTGATAGTGGCCATAGAGACACCTTTTGGCTGAATCCGAAAAAAACTCCATGAAGTCCCATGGGATAACAACCAAAAAACAGAACTTGGGAGTTTTTATACCATGTCACTATTTAAAGAAAGCCAATTAAAATGAGGAGTTCTCAAATTTAAAACTTAAGAAACCAGATGCCAAACTAATTTAATTTCTAACTAAATTATCCAGTCATAATTATAGATACAAATTGAAATTATCACACTAATCATAAAGCGAAATACTACAACAACCTGGAATAGTATGTGGCATTTGAAAGATGAATGACAAAAATAAAAGAATGATGGGGAATACTAAATGCTGGAGGGAAAAGAAGCTTTTAAATTATAATTCATAAAGAAGTGGTACTAATCCAAAGTAATCAGGAAAGATTCTGTAAGACTTCTCAATAGAATCATGTATCATATTATAAGAAGTGTTTTCTTCTAATTCGTCATATAAATATGACTCAAGTGTTCAAATGGCAATTTTAAAGTTTTGAACTTTCTAATTTTGAGCAAAGTGTTTTTCTGAATATTTTTATTCATTTCATTAAATCACTTCAATAAAGATTCAGCCTATTATGGATACTTTGACCTAAGTCATATGAACTTGGTAGTCTAAGTAGTATTGCTTCTCTCTCTACTCCTTTTTCATTTATAAATGTTCTCCATTTTCATTTCTTTCTTTTATAGAATTAGAAAAAAATGCTACTAAACTGATGCATTTAACTCAACATGAAATTATAAAGAAAATGCTCTATTTTGGTGTCTAGGATTTCAATAAAATCATTCTCAAAATTCATACTTTTACAAACTAAATTACGGTATTAATTTCATAAAAGGATTTACACAGTCTTTAAACACTCCTATAAGCATATTTAAAATGACTTACAATTTTGTGCTTGAAACAAAATTATTTAGTATTTAGATTAAAGGAGGGAAACCTATAAGTGAATCTGGTATTTAAAGTAATGAATTATTTTATTATGGAAATCTTCTGTACAAAAAAACCCCAAACATTTATTTATTTATTTTTTGACCAGACGTATAATTTTATTTTTTTTTCCTTTTTTTTTTAAATTCATTTTTATTGTTAGATTTATTGGGGTGACATCTGTTAGCAAGGATTACATAAGTTTCAGGCATACAATTCTACAGTGCATTGTCAACTTGATGTATAAAAAGTAATGAATTATTTTATTATGGAAATCTTCTGTACAAAAAAAACCCAAACATTTATAACCATTGAAATAGTTGATCTTTTATTTTAGATTTATTTTTTTTTTATTTTTTTTTTTATTTTTATTTATTTATTTATTTATTTTTTTATTTATTTTTTTTTTTATTTTTAATTCATTTTTATTGTTAGACTTATTGGGGTGACATCTGTTAGCAAGGATTACATAGGTTTCAGGCATACAATTCCACAGTGCATTGTCAACTTGATGCATAATAAGTTCACCACCTAATGTGACCCCTCTAGATAGTTACAAGATCACTAGTATTATATTAAAAAATTTCAAATAGTAGTTTTCTACTTATTACAAAACCAATAAAGATATATTACCTTGCTTCTGACTTTTAATTGTCCTTTTATTTGCTCTTCTTTCACAGTTTTTGAACTTCTTTGAAGACAAATTTTTACATTCCTTTTTTCTAATAAATTCCTTCAAAACAAAAAGAAAATTTTTTACTAGAACAACTACTACTACCTAGACACATGACCTCAGGCATTTTCACAGTATGTATCAAGGATCCAAATTTCTAAGTACTTACAAGTTTTACAAATTTCATTAGTGGAGGAATTCAGAAACTCATTTACTAGAGTTTACGCTTTAGAAGCACCGTGTGGGTATCCACTATCTTACACATTTCCTTTACATTTACTACTGCCATTTTTCAAGTACACACACACACACACACACACACACACACACACACAATTTATTTTAGCCTTACTCTAAGAGCTAAACCTTTATTACTGTGGCCTATACTTTTCCAATGAGACAATGGGAAAATAAATATCAAGACATTAACCTACACTGTCCCACCTAATGAAAAGGTGACACTTAAAGAGAACTCATGACTTCTGATTTGGTCCCAGACCTTTCAGCAGTATCACACAACCCCTCTACAGTGTATAATAAATTCTTACCTGATTAGATGAATCATATCCTCCACCACTTTGAATAGCATCATTGATTTGGTCATCGGGGAGTCTTAATAAGTGGTTTATCTTGATTATGACTCTGGGAAATGCTTAATTCTGTAGGCCCCGGCAACCTACTGTGCTTACTGTTCTTCAGTTCTATGAGTACAAAGATGGACATTTCAAGAAATGATTATACAAAAGATAAAATGCCCTTCTACATTTTTAAAGAATTCACTTTGAAAAAATCTGTCTCATCCAACACCACAGATGTTTGTTAAAATTTGATTGTGAGACAAAGCAATGTTATTTGGATAGAATCACTCTGCATAGGGCCATGTTTTCTTCAAATCACTTTTATTCATTAAAAAAAAGCAAAGATAAACTGGACAGCCACATTATTCATTACTATCTGTTTGGGATCTCTTTTGTCACATTTAAAGGCAAAACAGAAATGTTGCACCATTTTGTAAATTCAAGTTCCTGTTCATCCTAACTCTATCACATCGACTAAACAGAAAGCTAAAACTCTACTTCCCTTATCTTTCTTCATGTATACTGAATTTTCATGTTTCAACCAGTTTATGTACTCCAAGGTATAACTAAATTCATGCTAATTAAAATTTTAAATAAAACCAAATTATATAGTATACAATATAGGTTTAATAAATGATTATCAAGCTGCAATTCTAGATATTAAAAGGGATTCATAAAACTTCAAAAACATTTTTCTTCTAGAAGCTATACTTGAAGATACATAATGGAAAGTCCTTGCTCTTGAAATTATTACAGTATAGTGAAGGAGGCTGGTATTATAATAGATCCTTTAAATATACTCTTGTTAAGTGTAATAACAGATAAAATACTTTAATAACAATACTACGATGTGTGAATTATAGCACTAAACATGCAAAACCACATTTTAGGTAAATTATTAAAATACACACACACAATCATATCATCTTAAATTATCACTGGTTGGCACTTTTGCATCATATTAGTTTAATGTTAGATGTAGTTTCATTTTCTTTTAGTGGTTTTTTTCATAAAATGTGTAATGATAATGATAATAGAAACAGTAACAACACCAACCACTACCACTTAAAATAGCTTATATAATATGAAGACACAATGTTATTCATGAAACAAAGATCTAGTGAATCACACTGGAATGACAATAAGTCCAAAACAGAATACAGTCATATATGCCCCCACACTGAGCTTCCCAAGGGGAGAGAGGCATCTCGTTTTATTCATGCCTAAGTCCCTAACAGCTAACAGAGATTGAGGTTCATGGAAGGTGCTTTAAAAATGTTTGTTGAATGATTTTCCTATGGACACAGCTGGCACGTAAAACAGCTTACCCAAGTTACATCTTTCACATTTGCATCCTCAAATACTTTACCAGTAACACAATTTAGTGCAAATCCCTGAGAAAGCATTGCTGAAAGTGAAATGAAGGGGAGGGATAGGGCGTTGTTAAGATTTAAGACTAAAGATAAAAAATGATTGAAAATGAGATATACGTTTAAGGACTTTTAAATTTGAGAATGAAAAAGTACAGTCGACTCTCAGTTAACTGGCACCCATGGGGAATAGCAGATGCCAGATAAATGTAAGCAGACTCTCCGTTAACCAGAACTCAAGCAACCAGATGCTTGAGTTCCGGTTAATGGAGAGTCTATTATACTTAGCAGGTGCTATAGCCCCAGGACTCCACAAAACTGAAGATGTTCTAGTAAGCCACTTGCCCAATTTATAGAAAATAGGATGACTTTTAATAAAATGAGGAAGGGTTGAGAAGGTACTGGAGCAACAACAAAGTGTGAATTTTAGCTAGCTCGCAGCAAGCAGTCATCTGCATATTTACTTCCTTTGTCTGTACTAGAAAGGGTGAGCAAAAGCGGGTGAAGGGGACAATGGACACAGGAAGTAGGATGTGGTGGGTGGAGGAGTGACTTATATTCAATGTGGTGCCATGTTTTTGGCTGGAACAATCCTGACCTCCTGAAGTTTTTGTAAACCTCTTCGTTACGAGGTCAAGGTAGGATTGGCAGAAATTTGTAAAACAGACTATTCACTTATAGTCATCCATATTATCTAGAAAAGGCTGTAAATTAGTACCTTTTTTCCACAGAGGGTAGGATGTGAGGCAGATTATAGTTTTGGCAAGAAGTTGACAGTTTTGCCAGCTACCTTTGTAGCAATGGTCATTCAAAAATACATGCCATTTCCTCTATGAAAGCAAACTGTTTTTTGTCTATTAATAGGAAGAGAATTTAGTACAAATATATAGGCATCTTTAATACAGGTTTGATGTAGGCAGGCAGCCTAAATACCTTGGTTCTAAGAAACATAATATAATCATCTTTTGCTAATATGTGTATTAGGGTTCTTGGTATTCCGATTTAATTAAAAGGTAATATTGAATGAAGCAAGTGGAATGCGTGCTGACTATGAGCTATTTGATTTGTAGTTATTCCTCCTTTAGTAGTGAAAAAGCATGAATTTTAGGATAGTAAGTCAAGAACTCAATACTATAATATATTTATTGTAAACAATTAAACAATGTGGAACTCATATAAGAATTTACCTCTATACAAACAAAGAAAATAGGAAACATACCCAAATGATCACAATCAAGGTCATAATTGATGCTGGCTCTTTGGAGGACACATGTTTGGTTCTCTCCTGTGTCATCTTTCATTGCATTTTGTGTATTAGGGACAAATCTTCCAGTTCTCTGTTTTTGTCTGGTATTTCTCTTTTTCTTTTCACAAGCTCTAAAAACATAGAGTACTTTTCATCTAATGTTGGTTCTCAAAAATAAAAAAAACTAAAATTAAACCCACAAAGAAAGAAATGAAACTCAATTATACCTAACCTCAAACCTAAATATAACCCTAACACGAACTATAACAGACCAACCCGAACTATAACTCTAATCCTAACCGTTTCTAATTTTAAACCTACTCGAAACCTACCCATAAACTTAACTCTAATTCTAAACCTAACTCTAACCCAAACCCTAACACTATTCTAAAACTTTACCCTATCCCAAACAATAACCTTAACTCTAAACCTAACTGTAGCCATCATCTTAATGCAAATTCTAAATAGTAACCCAAACTTAATACTTTAGTCCTAACCCTAATTTTTAACCCTAACTCTAATCCTAAACTTTAACTTTTTAACCCTAACCCCATACCTAACCACAAACCTAACCCTAATTTTGACTGCAACTCAAACTCTAACTTAAACTAACCCTATCCATAACCCTAAACAATAAAAAAAAAAACAAAACTCCAGCAGCTATAGCTTTCTTCCCCCCAGTACAGATTACAGCTAATCTTACATGATTTAAGGGTTCATGGTTTCTACCCTTTCACTCACAAAAACCTCAAAGTATCTTAAGTCAAAAGATTCAAATATAACCCTTTAAGTGCTTCCTATTCTATGCTTTCATATTTCCTACTTAAGCTGATATTTATTAAAAGAAAATTACAAGACACATTCTGTCAGTTGCTGATTTTTGTAAGTAAAGGTTACTGAAACATAGCCATATTCATTCAAGTACTGTCTGCGGTTGCCTTTTCTCCACAGGGCTGATCTGACAACCTACAATAGAGGCAGCATGACCACAAAAATACTTACTGTGTGGTCCTTCACAGAAAAAACTGCCAACCCCCATTGTATGTTGTTACATGGTACTGTGGTTAATTAACTTACATCACTGTATCCCCTAAATTTCTTGTACCATAATATGTTAAAATGTAAGTGCTAAATTTCCTATATAATATATAAAATAAGTACCTAAATATAAATAAATAAAAATTTAAATTAAAAAATTAATATGAAAGACATTTTACCCCTGTAAGTTTGGGCCAAAAAAGTGGGTGCACATTGTACATGGGAGCGCATTACACATGGCAAAACACAGTATATACATTTCTAAAATCTCATCAAACTCTATACCTAAAATGAGTGCGTTTTATCAAATGTAAATTTTTATGCCTCAATAAAGTTGTTTTTTAAAAACTTAAAAAGTACTTTACCTTAATTGCTCTAGAAAATCATCAATGTCCTCTTTTCATTTTTCTGGAAAGCCAAACATAAACTTCCTTACGAGATAATGTGGAAGTCCTATTTAATGATAAACAAACAAAATCATCTAAAAAGCCTAGAATTTTAAATAGATATCACTAATTCATTAAATCATTAAAAAATATATACTTATTGTTGACTATGTGCCAGGCACTGTCACAAATACTCCAAACACATGTATCTGCTTTTATGGAGCTTGCCTTCTAGTATAAAACAGAAAGCAAACCAATAAGCAAAATACCTTGTTAGATGGTCACTGATGCTACGGAGAAAAATTACGCAGTTAAGGGGAATAGGGATATCAATGTGTTCTTGCTGGGGGAGAAGGGAGGCAAGCAGCATTTTAAAAAACTATAGTCAAGAGATGTTCTCCCTGAAATAGCATTATCTGAGTAGAGCCCTAAGGGACAGGAGGGGATGAGCCGTGGGGCAACCTGGGGTTAAAGCACTGGAAGCAGAGAGAATACTAAAGGCTATGAGGTAAAGGTGTGCCTATTCTGTTTGTAGTATAAAATTTAGCAACAGCTGAAGTGGAGTGAGGAGAGGCTAGTACTAGGAAGCTACTCAGACAGGTATCAGAGGCAGCAGGGGAGCGGGGGCGAGAGTAAGCCTTGGGGTCGTTTTATGAACCGTCTTTTACTTTGGGTGAGAGGGGAAGCTATGGAAAGATAAACAGGAGCCACAGGATTTGATTTTAATAGGACAGTATCAGCTGCTATTTTGAGAAGAGTTTGTGGAAGTACAAGGGGAAGAACAATGAGACCAGTTAGAAGGTTACTGCAATGATTCAGGCAAAAGAGGGATGTCTAGATCACATGGTAAGCAGAGGCCTAGGTTCTGGATAGTTTATAAAGCTAATGCCAATAGGATGTACTGACACACTAGATGTGGTTGTGAGACAAAGTGAGGAAATATAGATGTCTCCAAGGATCCTGACTAGCTGCTAGAATGTTAAAAGGAAAACTGGAGGTTAAGCATATTTAAAGGAAAACATCAGGTTTAAATAAGAGTCATGCACTGGATGTTTCGGTCAACGATGAAATACATATACAAAGGTGATCCCATATAAAGGTGATGCCCTAGGATCATAACGGAGCTGAAAAATTTGTATCATCTGGTGATGTCATACCTGTTATGACATCATAACATCATGCATTACTCACAGCTCTTAATACAGAATAAAAATATAAAGATTTTGTATAATTGCACGTGTGTTTTAAGCTAGTTTATTACAAGAGTTGAACATTTTTTTTAAATTAAAGAGTTTATAAAGTGAAAACATCACAATAAGCTAAGGTTAATTTATTAAGAAAAATGTATTCTTTTAAATTTGGTGTAGCCTAAGTGTACAGTGTTTATAAATTCTACTAATGTTCTAGGCCTTCACATTTACTCACCCAGAGCAACTTCCAGTCCTGTAAATTCCATTCATGGTTAAGTGCCCTATACAGGTATACCATTTTTTATTTTATACCATATTTTTTTCTGTACACCTTCTATACATTTAGATATACAAATAACATTGTTACAACTCCTTATAATAGTGGAGTAACATGCTGTGTAAGTTTGCAGCCTAGGAGCAATAGGAGATGGCATAGGGCCTAGGTGTGTAGTAAGCTATACCATTTAGGTTTGTGTAAGTGCACGCTAGGATGGTTGCACCACTAAATCGTCTAACGATGCATGTCTCCGAACATATCCCCATCATCAAGTGATGCATGACTGTGTTAAGTGTGAGACGGAAAATAAGTGGAGTGCTAGGGGAGTATTCTCGGTGAGAGATATAAATTTGGCATTTGTCTCCACATAGATAAGATTTAAAGCCTAAAAAAAATTCAGCACAGGACTGAGTATAGAAGGAGCCCTAGTCTAACTCATTATCAACAGGTAACCAAGAAAAATGAGCAAAGAAACTAAGAAGAAACAGGAAGTGAGGCAGCATAAAAATCGGAATATGGTTTCTCAGAAGCCATGTAAAGATGGTGTTTCAAGGAGGTAGGTACGATTAACTGTGTCATTATACTGGATTTAGCAATGTGGGGACCAATGGTGACTTTGATAAGCAATGTTTCATTAAAGAATTGGGGATCAAAGCATGATTAAAGGGAATTCAAGAAAGAAATGGTAAAACTTCCAAGAGGAATTAGATATAACATATCTGAGTTGTTTTGCTGTGATTGAGAGCAATAGGGGTTGAAAGAGTGTAGTTAAAAGGCAATTTTTGACAGAAGGGAGAATTACTGCAGCAATATTTTTGAATAAAAGAGGCAAAATGGGATCTAGAGTCCAGATAGAGACTGCCACAGACAGGGACATGGACACTCCACTCATAATAAAAGGAGGGACAGATGCAAGCAGGTGAGTAGATATGGTGAAACAGAAGTTCTTTTCTGATCGTTCCTATTACTCAGGTGATACCCATCCTGCTCCACAACCCCTCAATCTGTGCGAGGGAGGGAGGAGGTACTGGAGATGGGCATAAACATGAAGCAGTCGTCAAGGAGGATGGGAGGGTGACTGCCCTGGGGAAATGTGGTAGGACACTAAGTTGCACTAAGGGACCACAACTTCTTGCTGGCAATCATAAACCTAAAGGAGACGGCTCAACTACATTTTTCTTCGGTCACAACAGTTGTATGCAAGGCACAGGCAGAAAATTAGATATTACCAGGACTGGGGTTGTGCTGGGAAGGCTCAATAGAGGAAGGAACTATGTCGAATATAATTAAAAATAATATATATGAGGGGGAACATTAAAAAAATCAGAATGATCTTCTGGAGGGCGGGCCCTTGAAGTACAGGCTTCTCCCACTAGGTGAGTGGTCCAGGAGCTCATCTGCATCAGTGTGCCAGCGGGTATTTTGAGAGGCTGCCTTTGGCTTCAGTGAATATTTCTGGAGACTCTTTCAATGCATTTGCCCATTTCATGATGGGTGATTTACACGCACGAAGTGCAACAGGACAACACACATGCCCACAATGTGCTGTGTCCAGTAGTTTTTGACTAAAAACTGCCAGACCTCTGTGCCCCACCTTCCCTATTTACCTCATCTTGCCTGAGGGAATTTTTTTTGTCTCCCTGGATGAAAAAAGTCCTCAATTTGGAAACGTTGAAATAAAAAATGGCAGAAGCACTAAAAGGCATCAAATTTGAGGAGTTCAAAACCGTTTTGAGTAGTAGAAAACGTGTCACAATAGGTGTACTGCATCAAACGGAGACTACTTTGAAGGTGACTGAAGGTTAAATGTGTAAGAATACATTCACAATTTTTAATCAATAAGTTTCGGGTTTTTTGGGGTCCCTTCTCATATATGAGAGCTATCCAGGAAAAAAATCCAGCCATAAATGCCTTTATTTTTCATATTACATGGCTGGATACTTTACAGACAGCCATCATGTATAGTCACAGGATATAAAGTACAGCAGAGGGAATACAGTCAATGGTATTCTGATAGCTATGTACACTCTCAGATGGGCAGTAGACTTGTTGAGGTTATCACTTTGCGAGGGGTGTGACTGTCTAATCATTACGTTATTTTGTACACCTGAAACTATAAAAAAATTTTTTTAAATAAAAGATAGGAACTAGGGAGTTTAATAGTATTCTTATAAAGCAATTCCTCCCAAATAAGAAATACTTCCCCTGAATTAAAAATAAAAATCTGTGGACTTATTTAAATGGTCAACAAGGGTGATTAAATAAGTAAAAAATGATCAGCACGTAAGTTTTACATAATATGGTCAATTGTTTTAACTTTTAGTTTTGAATGATTCACAAGTTTTTAACACCTTATTAGACATAAGAATGTATATTACTGTTAGAAATTTGGTTAACTGCTTCACTTATTAAATTAAATTATCAATTACTAATGAGCCATTCCCTGCTTCTTTCATGGAAATCTGGTCTATCATTCCTTTCAATATATAAATGTTGCCTGATAATGTTCTAAGTTTGTTGTGCTTAATCCGTTCTATAAGTGCACAGGTTAGTGATGTGTCTGGGAAGAAAAAAAAAATCAGTTAAGGCCAAAGTATTCACATTTTACCAACAGATACAATGTACATAGATAAGTATGTAAATTTATAATATAAAGTCATAAATTTGCATCCCAGCAACATTAACAATATTGTTTTTTTGTTTTGTTTTGTTTTTTTATGTGGGTAGCTTCCTGGCTGGGAATCGAACCCAGGCCGCAGCACTGACAGCGCCAAAGCCTTAGCCACTGCACCACCAGGGAACTCCAACCTAATTAAAATATTAATCTAATTAAAAACCATCTGAGGGCCTACACTGCAGCAGAATTCAACTGCTTAGCTAATGTGATCCACAGAGTATGTGCCGAGAAACTGTGTTGAGACCACCATACACCACTAGCAAGTAAGCAGGGAACTTCTCTAAATATCTAGTACAAACATGCTTGCAACTCCATCTTATTGATGCTAAATTCCTAAGAATGGTTTTCCAGTCTCCCTTCTCAAGGTCTATACTGTGTTTGTGTCATGCAATTATACAGTTTGGATCCATCTACTCTTGTGGGTTTCTTCATCCTCATTATATAGCCAAATGTTTTTACCTTCCTCTTTGTAAAGTACCAAAAAGAGGTTGCAGGGAAAAACACAAACTGCAGTATCAAATCAATGGCCCATTAATCTACTCTTCTTATTTCCTTAAATAAAGTTAAAACTAAATATAAAATAGACCAAAATATGAATATGTATTAGATAAATGTTGAACATTCTTCACTTCATCAGATAACTAATAATAAACATACTAAATCTAAGCATAATAAGAAAGTTATATTCCTTTAATTTGGTCGAATGGGATTAAAGTCATACATTGTACTTTAATATACTAATACTTCTCATTCTGTTCTTTTTTGCTTTATTAATTTTATTTAACAAACATTTCAACAGCACTCGAAAAGTACTGTTCTCAAGTTTTAAAAATAGAACTCATTTAATCCTCCAGACAACTCAAAAGGTAGTAATATTATCAGCACTGTGCGGATGAAAAAACTAAGACTGAAAAAGAGTAAGTAATTTACCCAAGTCGTACAGTCAGTAAGCAGCAACAATGGGATCCCAACCAAGGCAACCTATGATGACTCTTGGATATTTAGGAAACGGGCACAAGGAAGGCAGAAATAGAGTGGGCGAGACAGGCTTATACACTTAACTAATAAACTTCCAGGTAAGTACCCTGAACAGTGACATCCTGCATTGTTCGTATTACAAGCTTTTATTACGATTTTTTTTTCACTAAGAAATCGATTTTGAAGAATACAAAATGGTACTAACAGATTTGGAAAATTAAGCAAAGCCCACTTTCCTGATGATGTTTTCGCTTTAGGGCAACCAGAGGTGCCAATGATAATGTAATATAAACAGTCTGGCAGAAGTAACATCCTTCTTAAAGTAGTTATGTTAATGTAGTTAGGATATTGTTATATGACCAAATTACATGCTATGATTGTGTTATAGATTACCAGTTCATAGAAAAGGGGCATTATTTGTGCCATACCCTGTAGAGCTATATGGCAAAGTTTTTTTTGGTTTTTTGGTTTTTTCTGTTTGGTTCCCTGAGCGGGGATCGAACCCAGGCTGCGGCAGTGAGAGCACTGAAGCCTAGCCACTATACCACCAGGGAACACACCTGGCAAACTTTTAAATAATTTTGATTCCTTTTCTGGATCAGTAATTTATATCTGGTTCTCCCGATTTAGATGTGATAATCTAGACTGAAAAGCATGTAGTAAATATAAACTAACAATATATAATTAAGCAGATAGTACCAGTCCCATTTATTATAAAAGAATCTGAAAAAAAAATAAAGCACTGTGTATACAAATATGAGCTGTCACTATTTTAAATAACTTAGGCAAAAACAACTGGTTATGATCAACATGTATAATAATTTTTTTTTGCCTTTAGTGTGTAACCTAGCTATAAATTCTTTATACAAAGATGCTATTTCTCATGCATCTCCTTTTCCGCTTTTACACATTATCTTGTGTTTTACTTTAAATTTTATTAAAAGAATATTCAAATATTATACTTACATCACTTCCTTCTACACATATAGCAGTGTTATTGTTGATGATTATAATCATCCATTCTTGTAGCTGGACTACTTAATCAAGCATGAAATATATATTTCCTGTATTATTTGCAGCATAAGCATTACAAACTCCATTTGCATAAAATTAAGAGGAAAAACTCATCTAAGTAATCCAACTGATTCCTTAGTGCTCATCTTTATTAAAAAAATCACATTCTATTTCAAGTAGCAATTAAGGTAAAAACTCTCATGAAACAGAAAAGACAGAGCGTCTGAACTGAAGTTGTACTGCAAAATTGGTTCTACAATTCAGAATCAAGTATACTTTAAATGTTCTCATTACCAACTATCTTAACCACTGGGGGGGGAGGGGATTACCTAAAATTCTAAAGTAGCCATTAACACCAAGTCCCATGAAAGACCCAAATTGGAGAAAAAAGAGTCAGTTGTGCAGTATACAGGCCACCGTGACTCTTACCCCTAAAAAACTACAGCATAGTTTTTCACAAAGTTGAAGTTGCATTCAATTTTCTATAAACCGTAAAGGTGATTGCTAGTAATCTACATTTAACAGCATTTTATTTCAAAGCAAGTATCTGAACAGCTCAGAGAATTCCTTATTTTAGGACTAGCAAAATCATATCATAAAAGGAATTTTCTGTGAACATCTGTGCTAAGAAATTGTTTCTATTGAATAACAATGAAACATTGGACTATTTCTGATGAACTATATAGCCCAAAGTCATAAAATAAACAATGTCACTAGCCATTTACTTTACATATAAAACTATAAAGACAAATTCTCCAGTGGTAGTTTCATGTTGAGTCAGGAAAAGATGTTAAAATGGAAGGGTGCTCTTAAATACTGCATTTCTCAATTACGTTCATTTAAAAAATTATAGGCAGGACTTGGGGAAGACACAACAAAATTCCTTTTTTCCCTCTACTTTCACATGAGGAACTACCTGAGCTAGACCAAAGAATCAGTCAGGTGGTATTAAAAATAAAAGCTAACAACAGAAAGTATTCTAAGCACCTTGGAAGCACTCATGTTATTCTTCTAACAGTAGGAGGTAGGTATTATCTTCGTTTCACAGAGAAACTCTACAAAATCTAGTTAAATAACTTGCCCATGTCACACAAAGCTAGTTAGTGGCACAGACACATGACTTATTCAAAATGTCAAAATATTCATTCATATTCATTCAGCAAATATTTGTTGTTGAGCTCTAGGTACCAGACACTGTTTTAGGCAGTAGGGATTCAGCAAAAAACAAAATGAAATGCCGCCTTCTTAGAGCAAACATTCGTGGCATAGGGGGAAGGTGTGGTGGAAGTCAGTGGAGTAATGGTGGTGATATCAAAACAAATGGAAAAATAAATAATAAAATATCAGGTGGTGATCTAACTTACTATTTAAAATAAGTACACGGCATCACGGCATTAGAGAACCAGGGGAAGGCAGGCTGCATTTGAGCAGAAGCCAAGTCTATTGAGTAAAAGGGTTTAGCAAGGCTACCTATGTACTTGGAATCCAAAGTTCAAGGGTCCTGCAAGGCTGCCCGGAACTTGGTAAACAAGGGCGCTGCTCAGGATGTGGTTTCCAGCTGGCTAAGGGGAAGAGGGAAAGCGGCATGGCCTGCAAGGCAGAGGAATCCTGACGTTGTTGACTCAGGAGGGAAGGACAGGGTCGGCAACATTGTTTCACAATTAAGAAGTTACACGCCCTGTTGTTGTTGGGATAGAAAATAAACCCGCTGCAGACCTGAAGGGTCTCTGTGTCTCCATCTGAGCACGGGGAACCACCCGGTCCCCAGCTTTGCTACAGGTTATGTCTCTGTGTGTGTCTGTTTGTCTTAATTCCCGGTCGCCTCCCCGCTGGTTCCCTTCTTCTCGTGCTGGTCGCAGCAGGTCTCCTATTCAACATTGACCCTACCTGTCAGAGGAAATTTCTTCAACCATAATGCCTGGAACATCCTTAATAATAAGCAGAAGAAAGGAGTGACTGAGGAAGGGACAACAAAGCAGGGAGTATCTGAGCTCTCACCCACCCAATACACCTGTTGGAAAGAAAGCCTAGGAATTCCACGGGGCTTTGAGGGGAACAGGCAACTTTGCAAGAAAAGGGCTATAACGGTGGCGATTGTGTGGCTGCTTTGTGTGCACTGAGAGAGGAGGATGGGGCCTGGATATGCAGATGCGGTGGCTAATTCTGTGGAATCAGAAGGGCGTGGGTCCCAAATGAGACACAAGTGCAGCCCTGCCAGAGGAACCATGTTTGTGAGAAAAATTGAAGGGGGATTTGCGTCCCTGAGGAGCGCCGGTATACGCTCCGCAGCGGCGCCATGAACCTCCTGCCCTGTAACCCCGACCCAACGGGCTGCTCTATTCCGGCTTCAACCAGGACCACGGCGAGGGCACCTCTGCGCGAGCTGCAGCCGGAAGCCCCCATCTCGGCCGGGCCCTCCCCAGGGTCCAGCACCCGGTGCGTTCCTGAGCCCGGAGCCCCCACGTCGCGGGTCTCTGTCCCAGGAGCCTCTCCCACTCCGTGGGTGTCTGTCTCCAGAGTCCCCACCCACCTGGCGGTCTCTGTTCCCACAACCCCAACACCGGGGGTCTCTGTCCCCCGGGTGCGCACCCGCGAGTTCCTGACGCCCGAGCTTCCCCCACGCTGTGGTTCTCTGTCGCCCAGGTCCCCAATCCGGCGCGTCCCCGTCCCCCCTCCCCCACACTGCGGGTCTCTGTCTTCCGAGCCCCCACCCACTGCGGGTCTTTGTCCCCCTGTCCCGCACTGAGCGTGTCCCTGACCCTGGAGCCCCCACGCCCACCGCGATTCCCTGACTCCCGGGTTCCGGACCTGGCGCGTCCCTGTCCCCGGAGCCTCCCCCCACACTGCGGGTCTCTGTCTTCTGAGCGCCATCCACCCACCGAGAATCTCTGTTCCCCGCGTCCCCCACCCGGGGCGTCCCTGATCCTCTAGCGCCCACACCGCGGGTCTCTATCCCCTGGGTCCCGCACCCTGCGCGTTCCTGACCCCGGAGCCCCCACTCGGCGGGTCTCTGTCCCTCGGGTCCGCACCCGGAGAGTTCCTGATATCTGAGCCCCCCTCCACACACTGTGGTTCTCTGGCCCCCGGGTCCCCCATTCAGCGCGTCTCTGACTCTGTAGCCCCCACACCATGGGTCTCTGTCCCCCGAGCCTCCACGCTGCGGGTC
>PVJL010012253.1:22266-38361 GCA_004026885.1 Lyroderma lyra
CCCCCCCCGCCCCCCCTCCCGCCTCTTCCACTCGGAGCCGGGGGTGCGAGCCGGGGCAGGGAGCGTCCCTTCCTTCTGCTCGGGGCCTTTAGTGACCCCGACCCCCCGCCCTCCACGGTGGTGGCCTCTCCTCCTGCAGCTGCCTGGCGCCAGGCTGCGCTCCCTCTCCGTTGTCCCCGCTGTGCCTCCCGCGCGATGCCCGTCTAGGGCCTCCATTTGGGCCACACAGCCTCTCCGGCCCGCAGACCCCAGCTTGGGACTGACGGCTGCCTGAGAAGGAACCTGAGCGACAGGGAGCCTTAGCCGGGGTTGCCCTGAACTGCGGGGCTTGAAGGAGCCGGCTGCAGAAGCCACGACTCTTAAACTGGGGCAGTCGAGTGCCGCTCCAGCCACAGTTGCTGCCCTGGGGCTTACGGCGCGAGGGGCAGCACTAGGTGAATTCCCACCGACCCCAGGACTGGGACAGAGCGCCTGCGCCTGCCTCTCGCGCTCGGCTCACCACGCTCACCCCCGCCCGCCGGTTCCTTCGGGCGGTTCCCAGTGCGCGAGGGCGCGTCAGAGACGGGACTGGGGGTGGGGTGGGGGCGGGGGTGACAAAGCGGGCCGACTCTGGGTGAGATCTTCCACTTCTGATCCTCCAGGTCGGAGCAACCACGAGCAAGTCCAGTCTGGAAGTTTGGGCATCGAAGGTGTCAGATCAAGTAGCAAGCTGCCAGGAGAGCGGTAGAGGTGGAGGTGGAGGTCTGGGGTTGGGATGGCAGTGGGGAAAGAAGGGACAGCCAGGACAAGGAGCCCTGTGCCACGCAGCCTCTCACGTCCACGCGGGTGGGTGGCTGGTTCGCCTCCACAGCCCACGGGTGCGGAGAACGCGCGCGGGCACCGTCAACGGGCACCGTCAACCGGCACCGCGGTGCAGCCCCTTCTCCTCCCGTTCCTCCCCACCTGCCCACCGCCTCGGCCCGCCGCGGAGACTCACAGTCCGCAGGAACTGGATGGATGGATCTCGTCGTCGCCGCCTTCTCCCACTTCGGACAAGACTCCGCGAGGCGTCGGCGCTGCTCCAGGCTCTGGCGCCTCTGCTTCTCCTGGCAGCTGTTCGGCGAGCACGGACTGCTGCTGCGCTCCCTTTCCTCCTCTCGGGCTCCCTGCTCAGCTTCAGTAGCGCCGAGCTGATCCCCGACCACACAGGGAGCTGGGCTAACACTCCACTGCAGAGCGTCAACAGCAACCAAGCAACCCGCCTACCCGGCTCACCGCTGGGCCCGGCCAAGTGTGTGGAAGTCGCGGACACAGCAGAGAATGAAGCACGCCCCCCCCCCCACGCCCCCCCCGACCTCGCCTTGCGCGGGCATGCGCAGCCAGCAGGGCGGCGCCGGGAACCGGAAGAGGGAAGGTGGACTTCACCGTACCGCACCACACACTGGGCACGCACCAACTGTAAGGACTAACAAGGGCAGGTTGTCACGACATCCCTAATCTGGTCCTTCTACATTTGTATTTTGTAGGATTGATGGCAGAGAAGGAAAACATGCCTTTAACCTTTACATACCATTTGCCCTGGGGCATTTTGTAATTTTGATTGAGATTGTTGAGATTTGTACTACATTGGATACAGTTTTACTTATGTTTATCACCCTTTTTTCTTTGCCTAGGAGGAATTTTCCTAAGTACTTCTGAGGAAAATTTAACCATGTGTGAAGAATTCTTTGAAAAATATGACTTATTCCTAAATAACTTGAATAAGAACCTTAAGCTGTGACTTTAAATGGTACATCAGTAATGCCCCATCATGTTAGCTGTCCATTTCCATATGTACCTTTCTAGTACTACACACTCATAGATGGTTTTAAGTGATTAGTTTTACTTCATTTCTCTTTTTTTCAAGCTGTTATAAACACTAGGAAATGGAAAAGAAAATGGTTAAAAGGAGAGAAAAGAAACAAAAAATGTGAATGATGTGCAGATTTGGATTTCATGTGGGAATGAGGGGGCTGATGGGAGCTATAGAAAAAGTTGCAGTTCTGTCATGGTCGTCACCAAGGGTGTGACAAAATGAGTAATCTTAACCACATGGAAGACTTACAACATTCCTTGCAAATCAAATTTAATGAATAAAATAAAGCTGTAGCACTTGGCACTTTTATTGAAACACTTGTGCTAACATCAGTATTGTGTGCATTGCCTTTATTATCAGATCACAAAAGATGTCCTTAAAGAATTTGCAGATGATGGTGTCAAGTACCTGGAACTAAGGAGCACACCCAGATGAGAAAATGCAACAGGTAGAATTGAATTACTTCTCAGCCAGTGTACTGTCTCTTTTCCTGTATGCTTTGGTTGTTCATGTGTTTTTAAGTTGAGAATATGAAGCAGTTTTACACTATTGCAAAAGTAGAATCAGCATTCCAGATCTTATGATGTACATTAATGGAGCATTAGGTCAGAGTATTATCTCTTTAAGGGAAAATTAAAAGGCCTGCAATAATTTCGTTTGTTCTCTTGCTTGTTTTTCTCACTGTGAGAAAAGGACATTTGCTCCTTATAGTTGCATTGTCTTAAACATAAACTAATTCTTGCTCCCTGCATCGGGGGTACTCAAAGCACTCGAAATTTTGCTCCCAGAGACAATGCCACTGGGTGGACACAGAATCATGTTTCATGACAATCACTGAAGCAAGGTTATTCAGCCATTTCTCAGGGACAACAGTGTTTTAGGCCAGGAGCAAGCCATGATGTGGTAAAACCTGTCAGGATAGAGATGACCAGAACTGGATGTGGTCTCGACAAAGTTCCTGGGGCACTCAGAATAGCATCAGGAAATATTATGTAGTATCTTTGGGTCCCTCCTAGCACCTTGTCTGTGACCTGAAGAGATCCTACCAGGTCATCTTGCACCCTGACATGTGTAGCCCAGTCATCGTCATTCAGGGGGTAAACATTTTAAAACTACATATAGTAAAGTAAGTGTTCAAAATGGGACAAGCAGAAGATTCTTATCTTGCTATTTTAAACTGCAGAATCAAGTTACAAGTTGTGCTGGTGAGGGTACTGAAAAGGAAGGAGAAAAGAAACCTGCCAGTTATTAGAGCTAGTTTGCTCTTTGAGTGGAGATTAACCTCAGTATGCAACAAAGGGGGAATGGTTAAATAAAAGTTAATGGAAAATTGGCAACCATTAAAATGATTTACAAAGACACTTTAATGAAATGTTCAGAATACAGTGTTAAATGACTGGAGAGAATATATATGCATGCACACAGGTTATTTTTATTTCTCTTCTTTATCATTTCCTGTGTTTTACTAGAGATTTTCCACCAAAAGTAAGCATTTCAGAATTGGGGTACAAGAGTATTTTAGAGGAGACTGTTCTGGAAAATGCTCTTTCAGAGTACCCCAAAAGAGGAGGACTTGAGAACCCAAACTTTAAGAACATCAAGTGCCCTGGATGAGAAACACTGAATCTAAGCAGAATCAAGGAGAAAGGAACTCAAAAGCATTTGAAATTTTGCTCACAAGCATATGTTATCATTTGGCTCAAATAAACTATAAAAGTTCTCTATATAGTTTTGGATGTTTCATAATCATATTCTTATATTCTTTTATAGTAAACTGGAAATTCAGGGGGAAAAAAAGGAGAAAGTAACTCAAAGAGAGGATCTTTTATTTCTGGACCAGCAGGAAAACATTCTGCTAATAGAGAAAAAGGAAAAGATTTATTTTCTTTTTTTAAGGACAGGCTTTAGAAAAGAGCTTGTTGTTCTTATTTTGTTAGAACAAGCATTTAAAAACAAGCATTAAAATTTGTGAGAATAAATTTGTATATTGAATCTAAGAATAATATTTAAATGGGTTTGTATTTTATGTCTTTTTTTTTTCATTTTCTAATACATCCTGGGTTTTTTTTTTTTTCAATTTTATTGAAGTTCAATTAGCATTTACTAAAACGTACCCATAAAGGTCATGTTTTAACTCATCTTTAACCATGTCCTTGTCACAACATCGAGTGGAAATGTAGTAGTTCACTTATAGATGCTAATGTTGAAGGATAAAATAGCTGATGACCTCTCTATATGTTTTCTTTGTGTCCTTTCCACAAATGACTAAAAAGACTTATGTGGAATCTGTACTTGAGGCTATAAAACAGTCTAAACAAGAAAACTTAGACATTGTTGTTAATAAGAAGCATTGTACCTTAATGGTCACCTTCTAAAAATCTAGAATGTGTGAAAATTATACTATTTTGATCATGGTTGTAATGGACTTTTATACATCAATAACTGATTTTTATCTTATAATAGAAAGAACAGAATCAAGAACCCTATTGTTCAGAGAGCATTTGCGATCTTTCTCCCTGGTATATATCATTATTTGGCTCAAATAAACACAAAAATCACCCCCCCCCAAAAAGAACCCTATTGTTTAATGTTGAGAATGAAATTATGATTTTATTCATGTGGCAACAAAATTCTGAGTACTGTTGCTGTAGTGAAGTATGGTTTTCCATTGGTCTTTAGCTAAAATCTACACTTCTTACTGTGACCTCCAAGGTCCCACATGATCTGCGTGTCTCTCTTACTTCAGCAGCCTTATCTGGACCACTCAGGACTTATGATGCACTGGCCTGCTCTCTGTTCCCCAACTAGGCCAAGACTCTCCCACCTTAGCAACCTTGTACTTCCTCTTTTGCCTAGAACACACTTACATCATTGGATACTGACTTCTTTTTCATTATTCAGGTCTCAATTTAGCTGTCACTTCCTCAGAAGGGGCCTTCCTTGACCACCTTATCTAAAGTGTTTCCCCTCCCCAAATCTTCTAGTCATCCCATTTATTTCCATTATGGTACTCCTTTTAACCAGATCAGAAATTATCTTGTGTTATTTGTGTATATATGCTCACCCCCTAGAGTGTAAATTCAGTGAGGCCAGGCAGGAACTTTGTCTTTTGATTCACCACTATACTTCCAGGACTTAGAACAGAACTGGCACATGTAAGATCTGACAGTTAAGTTCACAGCCTCATCTTAGAAAAAGTGCTACATACCTCATTACTGAATACCACTACAGTTACCTTCAAAGTACTCCCCTTGAGAAGCTATGCACCGACACCAGTGCCTACTCCACCCTTCGAAGCAATTTTGGAACTCTTTCTGAAATGGCTATCAGAGGTATTGTTGTATTACACTTGATGTCCTAAATGTCATCAAAATGTCTTCCTTTCAATACTTCCTTTATCTTCACATATAGAAAAAAGTCAGTAGAGGCCAGATCAGGTGAGTAGGAAGGGTGTTCCAAAACAGTTATTTGTTCACTGTCTAAAAACTCCCTCACAAACAATGCCGTTTGAGCTGGTACATTGTCGTGATGCAAGAGCCATGAGTTGTGGGCAAAAAGTTCAAGTCGTTTTTGTCTAACTTTTTCACAAAGCCTATTCAGCACCTCTAAGTAGTAAACTTAGTTGACTGTCCAGTTGGTACAAATTCATAATGAATAATCCCTCTGATATTAAAAAATATTAGAAACATCTTTTTGACTCTTGATTTGGACCGACAGAACATTTTGGTCGTGGAGAATTGGCTGACTTCCGTTGTGCACTTGGACACTTTGTTTCAGGGTCATATTGGTGTACCCATGTTTTATCACCAGTGATAACACTGCCCAAAACATTGTCTTGTTTCTCCAGGGGGTCTTGGCAAACTTTGACTCTCCTTTGCTTTTGTTCATCAGGGGCTCCTTCAGGACTAGTTTTGCATACGCCTTTCTTATGCCAAGATTTTCAGTTAAGATTTTCCTAATTCTTTCTCTTATCAGTGTTTACTTGGTCTGTTATGCTTCTCACAGTCAGCTGACAATTTTGATGTACAATTTGACGAATGTTTGCAATGTTTTCATCAGTTCTGCTTCTTACTGGCCACCCTGACTTCTTTTCATCACACTTTTTCTCCCCTCAGAACAATGTTTAATCCATTTGTACTCTGCCATTTTCTTCATGGCATTATTCCCATAAACTTGGACTAAATGTCCCTGATTTCACTTCCATTCCTGTCAAGTTTAACAAGAAATTTAATGTTTGTTTGTTGCTCTAATTCAAGGTGCGACATCCTCACAACGGCACATAAAAACACACAATACTAAATGACACTCAGCGAGACACTGCCACATGTCAACACAAATACACTTGTGAGATACATATATACCAAGTTTATGAAACCTTACTGAGTTGTTTGTACGGTGCTGCCAATGTAAGCGCATGGTGGCGAGTCTCAGTAGGTGAAGGAAGAAAGCAAACTATAGCATTTCTGGCTATAAAAAATCTCCCAAAATTAAATTTAACTAAACTAATACCCAGATTTAAAAAAAAAAAAAGGACAAAAGACAAGGGAATTCAGAAAAGAATGCATACAAATGGTCAATAAATGTACAGAAAACTATTTAACCTCACTAAGCAGGTAATTTTAAAAGGAAATATTACCGTAGACCTTCCCCCCAAAGGTAATAACAAACCAGTGTTGTGAACTTACACACTGTTGGTGAGCATGTGTAATTAATAAAACCTCTCTAAAGATCAATATATATTAAGATATACAAAGATAATTTTCCCATCTGATCCAGTAATTCTCTTCAGAAAATGTATTATCCTAAGGAATTTAGATTGATTTATGTGTAAGATTCTTCACTTTTTACTTTTTTACAAAAAGTAAAAAACATCCTAAAATGTCCAGGAATGAGAGGAGAATTACATTATTATGGTCACATGATTTATATTGTTTTCTTACATTATTTAATGGCAGGGGAAATTGTTAAATGAGAAAAAAAGACACTGCATTTTATATATAGTTATCTAAATTTTATAAATAAATGCTGGAGGAATTTATTTTGTGAATAAATAAACTAATAAATGCTAGAGGAAAATTACACAATATTAACAGAGGTTTTCTGCATATTAAATTCCTTGTAGAATTCCAGCTAATACATGAAGAATGAATTTGTATTAGTTGCTGGATTCATGTTCGAATTAGAATATTGCTGATTTTATAACCCTTAATGAAATAATGAATCTAAACCTCCTGATGAAAGAATATACCACCACCTATGAAACACTCTTACCAAAAAAATTAATCTGGTCTGATTAAGACTCTAGACCAGTAGTGTCTAGCCTTTTTGCTTCCCTGGGCCACATTGGAAGAATTGTCTTAGACTACACATAAAATACACTAACACTAATGATAGGCGTTGAAGTAAAAAAAGGCGGGGGGGTTGAAAATAAATCTCGTAAGAATTCTTGTTGGGCTGCATTCAAAGACATCCTGGGCTGCAGGTTGGACATGTCTATTTTAGGTGATATCCAATTTCCAATTTACAGGAAATGTAAGAAACAGGAGAACATGTTAGCAACACAGGGATTCAGCCAGCAAAATTCAACCTGTGAGAAACCTTATAGGACAAATGACCTACTTTCTTCAATAAATAAATTTAAGAAAAGAGGTGGGGGATTAGATGGGGAGATAAGGCAGTGGGTGGGTGTATGGCTGTAGATGAAAAGAAATGAGATGCATTGACCAACAAGGTGGACCTTTCATTGGATTCTAAATCAAACAAACTCTAAAAAACAAATACTTGAACAAAAAAACATAAGATAAGAAATTTGAACACTAACTACATATACTTGATGTTATTTAGGAATTGATGTCTCATTCCCTCTGACAAAGTAAGATGTCAGGTCAGTCAGGCTATGTTTCCTAGTAAGATGTATTATATATACCTGCTGTAGCTCTCTGGCTGTTCTCAAGAGTTGTCTTTTTCATCTGTAGTATATTTGTTTTCAACTGTGTTATTCTTACATTGAAGGTATCTGATATCAGTCGACAAAAGAGGTGGCCCTTCAGTGGCCAAGGAGACTGTTAAACTTGCTGAAGAATTCTTCCTTTCTACTGAAGATACAATTCTAGGCCTTGACTTCAGTGGAGACCCTACCATAAATTATTTTTCTTAAATGCACTTTATTTCTAAAAGGTTGAATAGGTTTGCAGGATAAGGATTAGCTTGAAGCACCACCCTGCATTCTCCAGAGGTTGAATAGATTTTCTGTGTGGATGAAGCCCTGTTCTGCTCTGGATGACCAGAATGTCTGTAGCAACTGGTCTCAACCAGGGTTTTGTTAAGCCCCCTAACAAAGAAAAAAGAAAAGATTTGCATGATAGTATGGTTGTTTTCTCAATTCTTCTAAAGATGGTACACAGGTTCTTCCATTCTACATACATAGGAGAGAAGTTAATTCATTGCACACAGGCTAATGCTTACTTATGGCCAGGGCTTAAGTATTTCATAGAACCCCAAGTTGAGAAGGGCTGGCCTGGAGCTTCTTGAATATCACCTTCAAGTAGGATGTCTCATCTGTAGCACCACTGGTATTTTGAGCCAAATCTTTGTTGTGTGTACCGTTTGTGTATTGTAGGTTGTTCAACAGCACCCCTGGCCTCTATCCACTAGATGTCAATAGTACCCTCCCAGTTGTGACACCCAAAAGTGTTTCTAGGCATTGATTGCCAAATGTCTCCTGGGGGGCAAATTGCCCCTGATTGAAAGCCACTGATTCAGAGTCCCATGAAACTGATTCTTACAGCTCTGTTTAACCTTGGTCTGTTCTGCTGATACTTCCATCCACTTGGTAGAAACTTTCTTTAGTAATCAGTGGGTTCTTAAATCAGGGAAGTTCTCCTTTTTAGCACTGGATACCCTGCCAGAAGTAAGATTTGGTGACTATATCATTAGCTAATTGACCTCAGGTTCACAGGTTCCGTGTTTCCACACTGATCACAAACAGCTTTCACTTAGGACACCCTCTAGTTGACCTAACTGATGCCTGATTGAAACAAGTGGTCAATATAATGGAATAGCCAGCATGTGTCACTGTGACCAGTCATCTCTGGTGTTGTATACAGCATCAGTACCTGCTCTTTCCTTTAGTTTCTATTGCTTTTCTTGTTTGATCCATTAGATATAAAGCATGTCATTTCCACATGTTACTACCATTTGCCTTTTAAGCTACCTAGAAAATAAAGAGCACAGCTAGACATTTTCATGGTGGTTGTGGTGTATATATGTAGCTAGCCTTGTCAAATAAAGCATGAGCATGTGTGCGTGTGGAGAGAGTCTGAGCCATGGGGTCAGACAGAGCCAGAGTTTACCCTTTTCTCTACCATTCATGAGCTCCATGACCTTGGACAACTTTTGTTAAAATTACTTTATAGTTTTAATTACAAAAGTTATATGTATCTGAAGATAATCCAAGTGTAGGGAACTAACTATAAGTCGAAGGAAAAAAATGAAAAATAAAAGGTCCCCTCCTGTTTCAGTTCTGCTACCAGGTTGATCCTATTAACAGGTTTGTGTTTATATTTTTCCAGATTTTTTTTCTAATATATATGAACACATATATACAACACAGAGCACACATACACATAAGGTGTGGGATTTTGTTTTAGGAAATTACTCAGTTTCTCTGAGCTTTAATTTCTTCATCTTAATGCTTTGCAAGATTCTTGTCAGGTTTAAAGGAGAATCGATGTGAAAAGGGATAAAGTAGGTACTTATAAGTGTTTATTATTATTATTGACTATAATTATTATTATTGAAATGAATGCAGAAGAATATTGGGAAATGATTGGGAAGATAAAAGATGAAGAAGTCTAGGAAGGTAGAAATAGTTCAGCTTTGAATGTTTGCATTACCTTCTCAGAGGGACAAATTACTTGGCTATAGAAAGAAGGACTTTTAAGAACCACTATGTGATTCTTGCTAACAGATGTCACCCCAATAAGTCTAACAATAAAAATACATTTTTAAAAATTTTTTAAAAAGAACCACTGAAAGGTTATTTTTTTTGACGGTTTTAATAAGTTTTTTATTGAAGTATTAACATACATACAGAAAAGTACACAAATGAGAAATGTACAGAGCATTTGAGATCTTACTTTCAGGGAATGGTGCTCAGTTTCGGCTGAAATAAATTTGAAAAGAATAAAAATTTTAAAAAAGTAGAAATGTATAGCTCAGTGAAAGAGGTTATTGATGCCCTCTTCCCTTTTTGAGATTCAAAAAAAAAAAAAAAAAAACCACAAAAAAAGAAACACAAGTGCTCCTGGAATTGCTTCCTGGCAAAATCAGGCACGGGACATGTCTCAGCTCCTCCGAGGGAGGATCCCTGGATCTGGTGGACTTGGTGAGGAAACACCAGATACGGCTGGGTAGGGCTTAGGGCTTCAGGCCCTCTAGACAACCCTCTTGTCTCTTCCTACCCCAGTGACCAGCTTGTAACCCACATGTAGAAAAATATTGTTCTAAATATGTAAGTATCATCTAGAAAGTGAAAGATACATGTTGTATGTGCTTTCTGAGCTTCATTTAAGTAACAGAAGTTTAGCTCCCATGAGCACATAAGGTCCATCAGAGCAGTGCTCTTGTCTTTTTCTCTGTTCCATTCCCCAGCTCCTGGAGCTCAGCGTTATATGGAAGGAATAGGTGTCATGTAGCATTTTGAAATGACTTTAACCAAATTAACATGTGCTATAAAAATGTCATATTTATTTAAAACTTAAGTGTAATATTTATTTAAAAATTAGGAATGCTGGGAAATTCTAAGTATATTTTTATATGTCTGTTGACCATGACAAGCTTGTTAGTCTGCATGTGAATACCTGGAGCTGTTTTTCTTTTAACAACAAATATTCATGAAGTGCCTGCTCTGTTCCAGTCACTATTCAAATTGGTGGGAATAGAGCAATAAACAAAACAAAAATGCTTTCCTTCTCGAGGAACACACATTCTAGTATAGGTAAGAAAGACAGCAAACAGATACACAAGAAAATATCAGTGTTAAGTTCTTGGAAGAAAATTAAATGGGATGATATCATAAAGATGAGATAACCACTTTCAATTGGATAGTGAAGGAAGACCTTTCTGAAGAAGCAGCAAAGAAGCAGTTGGCCGACATGCATTTTTTTTTAATTCATTTTTATTGTTAGACTTATTGGGGTGACATCTGTTAGCAAGGATTACATAGGTTTCAGGCATTCAATTCTACAGTGCATTGTCAACTTGATGTATAATAAGTTCACCACCTAATGTGACTTCTCTTTCCATCACCTTATATTTAGCTTCCCCCCCTCCTCTCCCACCCCCTCCCCTTTCTCCCCTCCCTAACCCACTCGTCCCCAAATAAACATTAAACTATCGATTGTGTCCATGGGTTATTTGTTTCTTAATTTCTTTTTTTCTTTGCTTTCAGTTTTATATTCCGCATATGAGTGAAATCATGCAGTTCTTTGTTTTTTCTGTCTGGCTTATTTCACTTAGCCTGGAGATCACCGACATGCATTTTATTGAGTGATAAATTTGTTACACTTACAGATACACCGGTTTGCAAAAGCACTTGTGTGGGTATGAGTTTTTAAACTACAGGGTCCTGCAGAAGTAACACCCTTTTAAAAATAGTTAAAATATTGTTGTTAACAGCATTACATGCTTATGATTTTGTAATAAAAGATTTGGTACAGATGACCAGCTCATAACAAAGGGCGTTACTTCTGCCGGACCCTTGTATTTATAGAATTTTTAACTTCCTTTGAACTGAGGAAATTTTTAAACATCCAGGGCAGTAGAGAAAATGGAAACCTCTTGCATAATGATTGTACTTGGTGTAGTGACCAGCTCTGGAGGGAGGGAGCAGGTTGGGGTTGCCATTCCTGCCATTCCCTGGACTGAGTGGCCCTGCGTTGAGGCTGCCTTACAGTGAGTGGACGCTGTGGGGTAGTGCGTTCTGCCCGGACAGCCCAGGGCACTGTCCCAAGGCCGGCGTTTGTTAGTAGGGGTCATTCTTAAGGTGGACTGACCTATGGCAGGCAGTGATCGGTCCGTTGTCGGAGTAAAGGAGCTTGGGGGTTTTCTTTGAATCCATTTGTAATGGAAATGGAAAAGGTCCACTTCTGCCCTTGGCTTCTTATACTGCTGTAACCCTCAAGCAGTACTACTGTTTTCTGGCCTTTATTTTAGCCTCCACTCTAAGACTAGGGAGCAGTGTAGCCATCCTGTAAAAAGTCCTGCTCCCTTATTATGTGATACCTCCCTGTCTTCTTCACGATGACCGGTTTGTAACCGTCCTCTTTCCTCTCCATTTTGGTGAGGGAAACGGGGAACCCATGGCTGTGAAGGGGTTGTTAGTTCCCTGCCTGGCACAGTTCCTGCTGTAAGTTGCAGCACATGGTTCCCATACAACTACACTAATTCAACTACAAATTTTCACACAGAAGAGCAAGTCAATTTTGTAAAATAATGAACTACGGAAAGCACAGTGTGGAAAGATTTCTCATGTATCTAGTTGATGAACACTGAATGAGTACTAATCTGCTTCTAATGAGAGGCTTTTCCCCTTTTGTCTAGAACTCTGTTTGACCTCAAACGTCAAAAGTCAGGCAGTTTCGTCTTGTGAGCAGCATCATTTCGGATTCTGGCACAACATCGCCCATCCTTCTGTGATCTGTGTAAGTGTTTTGTGTGAAGTATTTTGCTCCTTTTCAGTCCCTGAAGTGCATTAGGTCAGACATGCACTATCTAGCTGACCGCCTTGCATGACGGAGGGTAACGCCCAAGTAGAGAAGAGGGGACCAGGGCATGAGAGGCTGCAAAGGGCCAGAGTGACTCTGGTTTGGCTCTATGGGAAAGAGTCCTGGAAAGTACCTGGGGAACATTAAAAAAATGGTGATGCCCAGCACCCATCCCTTGAGATCCTGTTTTATTTGAGCTGGGGTGAGTGCTGGGCACAGATATGTTGTAACAGCTCCCTAGGTGGTTTTAATATGCAGCTGCAGGTTAGAGCACTGCTCTGTTGGTCTTTGTTGTTGTTTTTTAAAGAGTAAACAAGCCCATTTCATTGTAGATATATAAGTATGCATTTATAGGTCCCCTGTTTAGACCGTTCAAAGGAACATGGTGAATAGGAAAACAGACTCTAAACCAAAAAAAAAGCATTTTTTAATACTTTATTTTCTAGTTCACTTTGAAACTTTCTTGCTTGTGTTCACAGACTGATGATAAGGCTGGGTTTGTAACACACCTTTCCCAAGAGTACCAGCTGGCAGCTGAAACATTTAATTTGATGCAATGTCAGGTATGGCATCTGTCTTATGAATCCATCGACTACGTCTTTGCTTCTGACAGCACCAGGTCTGAACTGAGAAGAAAGTGGAACCATTTGAAGCCCACTGAGTGGCATTATTATGCTGTAATGTGGTAAATGACTTTTCATTGTGTGTTGCAGCCAAGATCTTCCTGCCATATCATACTTACTGAAACATCCCCTGCTCCCTCTGAATCCTAGCAGTCAAGTACCGTGGGCTCCATGACTAGTACCTGACACAGAGTGGGTGCTTGTATTTATCTTACACTGACTAGCAGGCTCCTAAGTCTCACATGGCTACCTGCATGCTGCTTGCTGGAAGGGACTTGAATGTTGCTACCAACTAAATTCCCCATTCCGCCAGAGATTTTGACTTAACAGTCCCTCTGCATTAGTGATCATAAACTTCAGGAAACTCAAAGTAATTTCTGACCAGGAAAAGTTTTGGAATTACTAGTCTAACTAAGATAAGGAGCGGGGAAAATACATTGCCACCAAGACCTTTAAGCCTTCTAGCTTCTCACCATAGCTTTGTGTTTTATTCTGCTTTCTTTAATTAGACTCCCTTCACTTAAATATTCCCCAAGACTGTTGACTTCAAGCCACACTACATAGCATGGATTTTTGTGAATATGCAGTCGTCAGAGTTAATATCTACTTTGGGTGACTCTAGAGACAGATAAAGCTAGATGCTGAGATCTGGCTTTACTCTTCTCATGATTAATTCCCCTGGAGTCGAGTTTTTTTGAAATGCTCCTATGGTCCCCTTCTCTTACTTTGACCATAATGGAGTTGTGATGTTTCTTAAGCTCTGGGATAAGCTTCCATGTCCAGCCTCTTGCCATGAATGGCCACCTCGCATTTGCTCTGGACCTGAGACCTCCTAGTGGATGATGGAATGGCAACCGTGCTGGTCCAGACCATGTGGCGTTGGCTGCCTGTTGAAGCCCCATGGCAGCCTACTGATGGCTGGCCGCATTCCACATTTGGAAATGGAACCTCCATTAGAGGAATGTGACAAACGTTTTTCCTCTATGGCATTACCATGGGAATAGGCCATAGAATTAATATCTCAGACTTCCTGTATAAGACACATATGAAGTATATAAAACAGAAAAAGGCACACCTGTAAAAGGTGCAGGTGATATGCCCCGCAGGTCTCCGCAGGGCACAGCCAGAGGCCATGCTGTGTCCCTGCCTCTGAGAGGTGGTGGGGGAAATGGAGGACCTCTTCCCTGATCTGGGACCCTTGTGTACTCTTCGAAGAGGAGCTCTGTCAGGGAAGGACTGAATGGTGACACATCTGCTCCCGGGCCCGTGGAATCGGCCTCCTTGTGGCCAGGTGGAGTAGGCTCACGGGAATTCTGGAACAAATTGACACACGGCAGTCACTAAACCAAGGGCAGCATTAGTCATCATTTCCCAGAAATAAAATCAAGTAATTTTATTTCTTGGGAAATTTAATAAAGGTAGAGCTTTAGGATTAGTGTAGAATGCTTCTACAAAGAAACCTTTTAAAATATCTACACTTAAAAAAAAATGCCTCTAAATCCATATTATTTCTAGTAGCCACACATTAATATCAGTAACCCACATAAGTACAACTTAACTTGTTTCCTTAAAACAAAAGATATGTTTCTATAATAATACTAATTGTTAAACCTGAGGACAAAAATGAACATTCTCTTAGTAAATAGCATTGGTTATTGATTGAAAACTTCTCCACATAAATGAGAGACAGATGAAAAATACCGTATTTGCTGCACATACAACAAATTCTCCTGAAAAACAGGAATCAGGACTGGGCTGCACATCTTGACTCAATGCTGCCACAATCTTCAAGACAAAGAAAATGAACTTTATAAAAATGTAGTTTTGATGAAAAGTATTGATTACAAGCTGCTTATGTACTGAACGTTTGCTCTCCCACCCCCAAAATCTGTATGTTGAAACCTAATCCCCAATGGGATGGCATTTGGAAGTAGAGCCTGTGAGGGGGTGATTGGGTTATGAGTGTAACCGCATGAACGAGACTGGTGCCCTGATAAAAGGAGCCACAGAAAGATCCCTTGACCTTTCCGTCATGTGAGGTCATAGTGAGAAAACCACGAACCAGGAAGCATGACCTCACCAGACACCAGATCTGTGACACCTTGGCTTCCCAGCCTTTAGAACTGCGACAAAAATGTTTGCTGTTTACACCACCCAGTCTATGGTACTTTTGTTATAGCAGCCGCAACGAACTAGGACACAAACATAAGTACAAATTCACGGGCAATATTATGAACACGGTTTTCATGACATGGGCTGCCACACTGCCACCGAACAGGAGGTTTGCGAGAATATTCCTCTGGCAGCTTTCAAACACTATCACCAAGTGACGTAAAACAGCAGTCTGCTGAGACACAATGATTTGAAACCTGAGGTTTTACAAGGTGCTGCAGAGCTGCTGAGGATGAGCATAAGAGGAAGGAAGGCCAAAGAAAGAAGCTGAGCTCAGGAGCTCTTACCCTGATTTCAACCACTTCAGGATTTCCCTACAGACTATGCTGGGTTCCCTCCCCATAAGATTTCCCTACAAGGGAAAAATCACTCTGCAACCCTTCAGGCCTAGAGGTGGCAAAAGTTTCCCACTACTGCTCATTACTTGGGTGCCTTACCATTTCCTAAGAATGCTGTTAACTCTGCCCATGCGCCTGTAACTAGCAGTAAAATCTCTGAATTAAAAAATAAAAATAACTATGAAAACCCCTGATGGAGCTTTGGGTTGGGAATGTGGCTCCCTTCTCCTATCTGTAAGGGAATAAGGCTGTTGAAAGCTGCCAGGCAGGTACTCCATAAAGGTAACTATTTCTATTATTCCTCCTTCAAAGACCACGATCCTGTGTCCATGGCCTTTCCACATTACTCTTAGCAGGCCTTC
>PVJL010012254.1:0-11136 GCA_004026885.1 Lyroderma lyra
TAAGAGACAGGCAGGCGAGCGGCCCCAACGTCGAAGGGTGCGTCACCTTCGGTTTCCCGCGCTGACTCAGCTCCGGCCGCCGGCCCCTTCGACCCCTGTCCCCTGGGAGGTTAGGGACTGCCGGGGGTCGTTCGAGGCCTGGGGAAATGAGCGGAAGTCAGGACCGAAACTGCGCAGGGAGGGGCGCCTGGCGGAGGGCTCCGCATCCTCCGAGGCCGCTTCACTTTTGCTCTTGCCTCTTAAACGTGGGTGAGACTTCAGTGGGGCCAGCGCGGCTTTCTGTGGCAGCAACGGCCCGAGTGCTGCTCGCTTCTGCTGCGCAGGTCTTTAGGGCGGGAGCTTGATGGTCAGGACTTTAGGGCGACTCATACCCCTCCGGGTCCTGGAAATGAGGTCTCCATTTCTGTGTGGCCTGTGTTGGAAACTTGCAGAAGAAAGGGGAGGGCGTTCATTTCCAGGTTGAAGGTGTGTGAGCAGGAGTGAATGAAGACCATGAGGGATGAGGGCTTGTCCCAGGAACCCCTCTCCGAAACCTCTAGTAAGTGGTGAGGTGAAAGGTTAGGGTCACCTGAGGGCCACGCAGCTTGTCCCAGGTCAAAAGGGCAGGAAGTCCCAGGGAAGCCCCTTCTACCAATTTGACTCAAGTGCTGAGAATTTCAAATAATGGCCCAGAAACCTTGCGTTGTGCCCCGTCCTGCTCGCGGTGATCTCCTGGGAAGCTTATCATTAAATAGTGACATTTACTGCTTTCTTCTTCCTTCTTGCCTATTCTCTGATCCTGTTTCCAGCTTACATGTGAACGTGCCAGGTGTTAGGGTTGAAGCTCTGATGTAATAGGTTTATGAGGTTTTTTTCCTACTGCTTTATAATTTTGTTCCTTTCCAAGTTCTCCACAGTCAGTATGTATTACTGTGTAACATAGGAAAAGTACTTTGATTGTATATGAATCAGCTGATAGAAAAGATCACTTTTTTAATATTTATAGATAACGGGGGGGGGGGGAGCAATAATTTTCCTTCATTCTTTTGCAGACCAGCTGATCTTTTCTGATTTGTGCTGGGAAATAAACTCATTAGTTTGAAGTGCAAAGACATTTCCTTTTCAGTGACGAGAATTCCTGTCTTGCCTACTTAGGGGACTTTGTTTAAAGTGTCCGTTTCCTTGGTAGGGAACCAAAATCATAGATGGGTTCATGATTTCAATCCAGAGTCAAGGCAAAGTGAGCGGAATGGTTTTAATAGTTGATCCAAGCTGCAACAGTCTAGTGAACTTTGACCTTTCCAGTGATGCACCAGTGCCCTCCCGCCTTTGTTACTAAACACTTTTTTTAAATTTCCACATTTCCAACTTACTTCAGTTACCTTCCATTTTAGTTGAAAATTACAGGGGCTCCCTGGTGGTGTAGTGGCTAGGCTTTGGCGCTCTCAACGTTGCAGCCTGGGTTCGATTCCCAGCCAGGGAGCTACCCCTCTTCTCCCGCCCCCCCCCCCCCCCCCCCCCCCCCACCAAAAAAAAAAAAAAAAAAAGAAAATTAGGACAACACCTTGATTTATCTGTGCACAGAGTCATTCATTCAATAAAAATTTAGTGAGTACCCACTGTGTGCCAGACCCTGGGCTGTTGCTGAGAATACCAGGCAAGACCTGGCCGGTCCTTTGAGGAGCTTATGACCTCATTGATGGACATGCATGTATAAGCAGTGATGCATAGAGAATTATTTCAGGAGCTTTGGCAGGTCCCTCAGTAGACAGACCTAGAGCAGCCAGTAGGACCTAAAGGAGTAGCCAGTTCTTTGGGGGCAAGAGGACAGTGCAAATGAGACAAGAAAAGCTGCACAGAAAATGAGTTATCTGGGCTGGCTATGAATCCTTAATTTGTAAGTGGGTAGTCCCTCCTCATAGGAGAGGTTTTTATTCTTTTTTCCTTAATCATGTCGTCATTCTCTAACATTAAAGGGTATGCTTTGTGAGTTTTTCCTTCATTGATAGGTGCAATGAATTTTTAACATTCAAGTCCTATTTCATCAGATTCCAAGGGCTAGCCAAAATTTAAAACTATGTAATTCCTTTTATCAGGTGCCATTGAGATTATAAAACATGTTAAACCTTAAACTTTTTACTTATAATTTTTGTTTGTTTGTTTTTTTGGTATGTGGGTAGCTCCCTGGCTGGGAATCGAACCCAGGCCGCAGCACTGACAGCACCGAAGCCTTAGCCACTACACCATCAGGGAGCTCCCTAAAGTTATTATTTAAGCACCTAATTGTATACTCATTCCCCACTCTTTAGGTCTTGGTGTCACTGTGTGGGTGCTCTGATTGTAATTACTCATTGTTTTTCCTGCATTAGCCCCACTCTTGATATATTGGGTTTAGGAATTCCAGCCTTTGTTTGTCTATGGTGGAGAGAGAGCTTAAGGACACTAGTAAAACAATATCATTGTGGAGTTCTTTCAGACTTTATGGTTTCTTTGCTCCATCTTTTACAGTTTTCTAGCTTACAACTAATTTAACATCAGTTTTTATTATTTACTCTTCAAGGGGCTTGCCTTTCAAAGCATTCTGCTTCATTTTTATGTCATTTTTCATGTTTGGTTTTTATTTGTTTGTGGTTTTTTTTTCTCCACTTATTTCATTGTTTTATTAGGCATAAACACATTTTAGAACAACCACTGATTTTAAGCATACAATTCAACTGTTCTGTACTGTTTCATTTTTCAAATGCTAGTCATGACGCAGTGAGTTTATTTAAACCCAGGAAATTGATATGAAGACAGTGTGAAAAATACTTTGTCAGAGTAGCCTCCTAGCATTCGGTACACCTGCCATCAGTGGGGGTTAGAGGATAGAGAGTGAAGGTTAATCCAGTGAGTTGATTAAGCAGTGTTTCTGTAAGAGGGCTTCTAACCATATTAAAATTTTGTTGGATTAAATTTCTGGGAGATCTCATTATACTCAAATTTTGGCTGTGTGATTGGAGTTTTAAAGAAACCTGGCCTGGATCTAAAACTTTTAAGCTTAGAGTTAGTGCTAATGGCCCACAGAGTTCATGTTATATATTCAACCAACCATAACTGAGCCATTTTTAAGGCCATTTGATTATATTCTTTTCTATGGCTATAGCAAGGAAATTAATGATAAAATGTCTGAGTTAATCTAAGGAAACATTTTTCTTAGTTTATGACAATGTCTGGGGCTCCTAAGAACCTCCACTAAGTCCTAGCCCTGTATTCCTTCCAGTGACACAAACTTGAAGCCAGGAAAGGATATTGGGAAGCAAGAAGATCAAAGGTGTTGGGACTACCTTGTCAGAGAACTCAGTACAGGCAGGTGGGTGTTTTCCTGGGTTGACATCTTTATTTATCCTAGTCTTCAGGACAAGCTCTCAGAAGTTTGCCCCTCTTCAAAATGTCTGTTGTTTGGAGAAGACAGGCCAGTGAAAGCATGGACTACCTGTGGCAAACTATCTGGGCATTCCCACCTGCGACCAAGGGACCTCTATCCCCTTTGTAATGAGGGTACGCGTCGTGACAGCCTTCATTTTTGAGGCTCTCAGACCTGGAGCCTGAGAAGCAGGTTTAGTGTAGAGATTGCTGTGGTAAGGGGTGTGTGCTAGGCACATCTCCTGGCTTCGCTGGCTGTTTTGCTGAAATTTCTAAGCTGGAGCTCCCTCTTGTAGTTATAGAGAGGATACAATAATGGCAGAGAGAAGCCAACCGATTCTGCAAACAGCATTGAGAGGCCATCACAGTTGTATAGTCCACAAAACTCACATACGTAGTGCAACAGGAGGAGGCTTCTCAGGAACTGATCTGTCTAGCCAGACTCACTGAAGACTCTTAAGTGAACAGAGTGTGGTTTACAATTGGGAGAGTCGTCTCCAAGGACGAAAACACTCATGTATGCTCTCCAGGACCCTCACTGCTAAATCCTGGGTACCGGGGGAACACTTCTAGTAACCAGAAAGTTGTTTGGTGATCTCCAAGGGATAGAGAGAAAGGTGGTGTTATGAGTTGAATTCTGTGCCCTCTAAATTCATATGGTGAAGTCCTAATTCCTAGTACCTTAGAATGTGACCTTATTTGGAAACAGAATCATTGCAGATGTAATTAGTTTAGGTTAAGAGTAGAGTGGACTCTAATCCAATATGACTAGTATTCTTATGAAAAGGGAAAATTTGGACATAGAGACACACATAGAGGGAGGATGCCATGTGAAGATGAAGGCAGAGATCATGGTGATGCATCTGCAAGCCAAGGAATACCACAGATCACCAGCAAGCCACCAGAAGCCAGGAGAGAGGCCCGAACTGATTCTTCCTCACAGCCCTCTCTCAAAGAAACCAGTCGGCTGACACCTTGATCTCAGACTTCTAGCCTCCAGCACATTGAGACAATAGCTAGTTTAAACCAGGTGGTTTAAACTTTTTTATGACAGCTCTAACAAACTAATATAGGTGGTTTTGCAGGATATTTCACACTGTAGAGCTTGACAAAAAGCAACCTGTGTAGTGATCTGCAATCCCTAGATCTAGTCTTTGTCCCTGGTCAGAACTGGAAAAACACTCCCCACATTTTGATTTTTGGGTTTCCTTTTCCTAAATGCAAGAACATCTTCCTTCTTCTGTGTATACATTCTTTCTTCTGTTAGGTTAATACCACTTATTTGTATGTCATAGTATGTCTCACAGTATACCTGTGTTGCTCCTGCACACACTCCCCCAGACTATTCTCAGGGTTAGTGAAGAGAAGAATCACCTGGGGGCTGCTGATTAAAAGAATAAAAATAAAAAAGACAAGAAAAAAAGAAAAAGATTTATGATCCCCGCCCCTTGAAATTTTGATTTGTAAGTTTGTGGTGGGACACTAGAATAATCATCTTCAATTGCAGTACAGGTGCTGTTAACCTCAGGATCTGTGTGTTTATTCCTCAGAGCATAGTTGAAATTCTGAGTGCTGAAGACACCTGGCTTAAGTCCTGCACCTAGCTTTAAAGATTAAGGCATTCCCCCGCCCCCCCCCCCCCCCCCCCCAGCAGGAGCTCAGAAGTAGAGTGGATGTCCAGGTCAGTCTAATGTGTTTATTCATTCAAGAAAAATTCTTGACTGGCTGCTGTGAACTAAACACTATTCTAGGGTCTGAGGATACAGCAGTACAACAAATAGGCAAAAATCCCTTACATTCTAGCTGGGAGGAAATAATAAATCAGTAAATATACTAGTTGAGCAGCACTATGGGAAAAACTAAACAAGGTTGGGGGTCCCTACTGCAGAGGGTCTGCGGGCATTGCAATTTTCAATGTGGTGTCCTGGGTAGGCCTGACTGACAAAGTGCCTTGAAGCTGAGCTGTGTGGCTCTCCAGAAGAGTGTTCCAGGCAGAGGAAGCAGCCAGTCCAGAGTCCCTCAGTCAGAAGCTGAGCACATCTGGCATGTTAACAGAAACAGGAGGCCATTGTGGTTGGAGTGGAGGGAGGGAGGGAGGGGCATGAGCTGAGGTCAGAAAGGTTATGGGGGAGCCACATCATGCCCTTATAGGTCATTGGCTTTTACTCGGTGAGATGGGGAGCCATGGGAGGATTCTGAGCAGTGACTTGCGTTTGTAAAGTACCACTCAGGCTGCTGTAGTGGGGACAGGAGTGGAAGGAGGGAGGCTAGTTAGGAGATGACGCCAGTAATCCAGGTGAGATATTGGTTGCTGGCAACAGGGTGGTAGCAGTGGAGATGGTGAGAGGTGGTCGGATGATGGATATATTTTGAAGGTAGACCCAACAATTTTCTGACAAATTAGATGTGGAATATTGGTGAAGAGAGACATCAAGGAGGACTCTAATCAGGGTGAATCTTGGAACTCTTGCTTAGAAAGCTAAGCAGAAGCATTCCCAAATGAGGAAGCATGTGGCCCGCAGGTTACTGGCAGCCGTCCTATGCCCATGAGGTGAGCCAGCCGGAGGGCGGGGCCAGTGCCGAGTTTGGTAGGGCACAAGGGCAGAAAGAAATTGTCCCAAGAGCAGTGCAGAGCCACTGGGTCCACTCCTGAGGCCTGATCCACCTCTGCACTTCTAGTTTACAAGAGCCAATGAGTCCCCTTTGTTACTTTGTGACTTGGATCCAAAACATGCTTACTGCTGTCATTCAGGCTCTGAGATGTCTCTGATATGCACCGTTTGCTTAAAGAAACTTCACAGTTCCACAGAGCTGGTTTCCAGACTTCAGGGATGACTTTCCCAAAACATTGTTCTTCCTGATGCCTCTCCCATCTCATTGGTCTCTCGGAACATTGTAAGCTCCTTGGAGTACCGGGTCAGGAGCAGGGCCAGACAAACCCGGCATGGCAGAATGCCAGAAATGATCAGTACATCTCCAGTGGTGATGGTGATGGTGGTATCGCCTATATTTTACAAAGTCAAGAGCAGAGATTAAGGGTCTTTACCAGGACCAGAAAATCTTTTATTTCAAATCTAGGATTGGCTTGTTTGGTTAACTAATCGCCATCCATCTATCACGTAGAAGAGATGAGAGCTTTTCAGGAGGAGGCCATCTGGCTGGCTGCTTCACAGATACCACAGACCTGATCCTCAGCTTTACAGATCTGACAGCTGCTGGGCCCCTTCACTCGGGGTGATTAAGCTGGAGAGGATCAATTCATTTTGGATACTTATAAGAGTCATGTACAAACCAGCCTGTCAGGTTATTTAAAATATGAACTGTTTCTCAAAATTAAAAACTTACGGACCCTTGAATATACCTTAGTTTGAGAAACATTAAATTCACACTTATGAGACTTTAAAAACAGTCATATGTACACATCCAGTCTGGGCATTGATACTACATTTACTCTGTAAAATAGGGTGGCGATCCAGGTGATGCTTTTTTTTTGGAGGGGCGGGTATGTGGGTAGCTCCCTGACTGGGGATCGAACCCAGGCCGCAGCGCTGACAGCGCCAGCACCGAAGCCTTAAGCCACTACACCATCAGGGAACTCCCTAGGTGATACTTGTATTTTTATATATCTTTAAAATGAAAACACTAAATTTAAAATGATTCTAGAGAATATATGGATATCTGAGAACATGATGAAAGACTCCAGTCTGAAAAACAATGCAATAAGAGAATGGCTTTGTTTGACAACTGTGACTGGTTGTGTACACAGGATGCTCTAAAGCCAGTCCGCTCAGGAAACCGGCTTGCAGATCAGAAGGCAGATTGGTGGCCGAAGAATACGCACAGAGGGAGCGGCACGCAGACCAGGGCAGCTTGTTGTCTTGCCTGCATCCACTCTCCAGGTATTTCTGTTTAGGGCTCCACGGTCGGTCGTGGAGAACAGCACACCATCTTTCTTGCATTATGATAGAGAAGCACTGACAAATTCTTAGTCACCGATTTCCCTTTTCCTAGACTTCATTTTGAATCCACAAACCCTCCCTGCCAGGGCTTCCATAGAAATTGTGCTCTCTTCCTGACAAGCAAGGGACTTGGACCCGATCAGTGAACCTGCCAGAGTCCACGCTCCTTCATTTAGCATATTGCTAGTTTCTGTCATTGAACTAAAATTATGAGGGACACTCAGATACAGGGTCTGGCAGAAGTAACGCCTGGACTTGAGTTACGACTTTATTACAAAATCATAACCATACATGCTTATGATTTTTTAATAAAAGATTTGGCATAGATTACCAGCTCATTAAAAGGGGCGTTATTTGTGTAACCATGAGCACGTATGGTTATGATTTTGTAATAAAATCGTAACTCAAGTCCGGGCGTTACTTCTGCCAGGCCCTGAACAATAGCGAATGGTAAAACAACTTTTTAATCTCTCCCAATTTTGTCGACAGCAGACTCTGAGAATCAATCATTCTTCTGAAATGAATTCTCGCAGTGTGCTCTGGCTACTCCTAGTTTAGATCTGTCTTTGACCCACCCTCCCCTTTCCCACCCCCAGCTTCAAGTGAGTCAGTGCTAGGAACTGGGGAGCACCCACTGCCCCTGGCCACCTACTCCCTTCTGGCTCCAGAACCAGGTTGGATTAGAGCCAGCCCCAGCGCTGGGCTGCCTCCAAGCAGGCAGAGGGAAGGCATCCTGTTCTCAGGCGGGGAATCCTGGGACAGCGACCCGTCACCAGTTTGTCCCTGGCCCTGTCAGAGCCCGGCAAGGCATGGTAATCCCTTAGGCCCCTTGACAAATCCCTGCTGCCCGCCTGTTCTTTAGCATGGCCAGCACGGAGGGAGCGGGGCGCCTGGCCTGTTTAGAAGCGAGAGGGCTCCCAGGGAGCACCGCTCCTGCGCGCTGACCGGTCTGACACCCCCACTCCGTGCTGATGGCCGGGCCGCGCCTCCAGCCAGGCTGGACTCCAGCTGTTGCCTTTATTGACCCTACCATTTCTTACCTCGGTGTGCCCCTGCTTCCCCCAGCCCGAGCGCTCGTCCATTTTAGCATTTTTCGTTTCTTTTCCTTTTAGCCCTTCCTCACCAAATCTTTCCCACCCTTAGAAGGCCACAGCTGAAATAAGCCCTACAGAAAGCCCTGTCTGACCTACAACCAGAAAGCATTCCCTCCTCTTTTTGGCAACTGCCGTACCCATTTTCCTGGATCTGTCTTAAAACACAGACAACTTTCTGGTTTCTAGTGTAGCTACTGAGGTACATTTCTTATCTTTTCTACCAGGAAATAAGGCAGGACATGAGGGCATGTCTGACTGCCTTTGTTTTGCCCATAATGTTCTGCATATTTGTTCAATAAATAATGCATTGGAAGCATTTACACTTGGTACACAAATTGTAGAACACTGGCCCTTTACACATTTCTTCTCCAAAGCTGGGATCTTAGACCTAAGCAGGGCCTCCCTGGGATCCCTTTCACACCCCCACCCCCACCCCACAGACACCCACACCTGCACCTACAGGGGCCTCCTGCAAGGCGGACGGGAGCCTCCAGGTCCTTGACCTAACAGTGAGCCGTATGGTCAGTGCCTAGGCCATACTAGCTGTTAAACCTTGGGGCTATCAGCCCTAGACACTGGATCCAAATGCACGTCACAGCAGTAGGATGTTCCCCTTGTGTGCGAGGCACAGGCTAGGTGTGCTGAGGGGACGGAGAGAGGGTGGGAAGTTGGGCGTGGCCGGAAGCTGGGAAGCAGGAACTCATCTCACCTTTCCTCAATTACTTGTGTGACCTTGGGCAGAAGAGCGCTGGCCTGGCAGTCTGTAGACCCGAGTTCTAGATCTGGTGTTGACACTTGGCATTTGGATCTTGGGCACATTACTTCATCTCGTCACAGTTAATTAATTCATTGACACAATGGGGGTGGTGATTGAAGTTACAGTGAGATACAAGGTGCTCCGTGGATGTAGAAAGTCATGAATGGGGCCTCAAGAATGAACAGGTCAAAGGGAAAGCATTTATATATGGAGACTTCCTGTGGAAGAAAACATTTTCTATGCTTTAATAGAATATGTTTATTAGTTCTACACCAATCTTTGGAATTGAACATCTGGCAAAAGGTGGAGAAACTAAACAAGTCTATATTCAACATCAACCTGACAATGTGTCTGATGGTCTGAAGTATTGTTGCTTGAAGCAGGAAGTGTCAAGTTAAATCACAATTAAGCCATGCTTCTCTTTTATGTGTGGTGTGTGTGTGTGTGTGTGTGTGTGTGTGTTAAGACAATTTTTATAATTTGAGCTCTGTTTTTTCCCCTCTGAAAGGGCTCACAGCACATTGCCAGATGTGCCCAAGGTGTGCCTGGTGAGCGTGGAGTAGGCTATGTAAATGTCTGACATAGTTTAATTTATTATCATTACTTTTAGTACTTGGTTAAAAAAAAATCACTCGGTGGTTATATTTTTCTGTGCAAACAGAATTGCTTAATAAAAGAAAAGGAAATAGAGCAACTGTTACTAAATGACCCAAAAGCAGAAGTGGAGTTCCTTTCATATGAGTATTCAAAAGTGCTTCAGCCACGCACTCTGGTCTTGGCAGCTGAGAATTGTGCAAAGCCTGAGCTGTGTTGAGCAAAGTCAGAAATGAAGATAGATGAGCGGCCCGAGGAATGCAGGCAGGAGGCAGACACGCAGAGGTGATGGTATTGGGGATGAATCTGTGAGCAGAGTCACTTAACAGCCATGAACACCCCTCACAAAACCAGTTGTAATCAAGTAACGGAAGCACATGTTGTGGGCTTTCTAGTTTCTAAGACACACATTTTGTTTCAGGAATCTTAAAAGCTTCCCACAGAAATGTTCTCTTAATTGGTTCTGTTGAAGACCAAATCCCTGACCACTAAGACAATTTGCTAGATTTGGGAGCCATTTGCAATGTGAAGGTCTTAATATTACAATAATGGAACAAAAAAGACAATGTTCACAACATGCACTTAAACATGAATTGTTATCATTGGTTAGGCAGATACCAGATTTATCCAACACATAATTCATAGCCTCTTTTCCCCCATAAAAACCAGAAGTACAGCACCAAGTGGGAGATGGAGGCTCCTGGGTGAGTGGTGAGACAGCTGATTGCTTCTCTGGCAAAGGGAAGTTTCATAACTCATTCATATACCGCTGAATGAATGCTAAAACTTGCTGTTGGCTATTAATTGCCCCCTACAAATTGTGGTTTCTGTTTTTAATCTTGAAAAGAGAGTGGTTGTCATTATAGTCTTCAGAGAAAGAAGAGACCCTGAAAGAGAGTGGCATTGATAGGTATATGGTAGGCACACAGCAACTATTTGTTGAACGATTGAATGGGCATCTATATATCTGCACTTTCAAATCCCCTTCTTTTCATAGAATACTGCCAACATCTAAGAACACTAAGGTGCATTTCTTAAAGGCAAAACCCCTGTGGGTGTATGTGATCAAAGTATAGTGAGAGAACTGATGTTGGGCACAAATGTTTGAAGCTCCAGTCGCTCTTTGAGCATTTCTCCTAGAAGCAGCTAAGTGCCAACTCTGTATGGGACTTAGAGAAAGAGCTCGCTCAGTTACTAGGAAGTCAAGGCAGCATGTGTCTGTGAAGCACTCATTTTTGTGTGCCCACTGCTGAACATGGTGAGGTTCCCCTAAAAGGAGAAGCCTCTGCCCTTATTCTCCATAAATTGGCCCTCTGGCAGGGGAAGTTTCTACAGTTATGTCTACCTATGG
>PVJL010012254.1:11236-38341 GCA_004026885.1 Lyroderma lyra
CCAACAACAACAACAAAAAACAATCTCAAGTCAATGAAGATCATGAAAAGCACTTGCAACGACTTGCACAGACCAGTAGCCAATTCCTTTGACCTGGTAACCAAAGATTTAAAAAAGTAACTAGCTACTTGTGCAGTGAGGCTGTCCTGATTATTTTCAAAGCATCTCCATACCTGAGTGTGCTTTCATGAAGAGAGCTTGTATGTTTCCTTGCTGTCTTGAACTTGCTATAACAATTCAGTCATGATGTAATGCCTGACTGTCTTGTCTGTTTAACAAAGACAAGTGGGTGCCTGACTCTTACCCTAGCTCACGAATCAGAGCCTCCAGATCCTCCCTAGTGAGGTCCCCAGTGTTCTCACCTGACTGAAGCAGTTATCTGCTGGTTTCACTGTCTCTGGTTCTTCCACCTCTAACCCCTCCTGCTCACCAGATCCAGATGAATCCTTCCAAATCATGGCTTTCACTGTGTCAGGCCCCTCCTTAGAAATTCATTTTACAGCAATCCAAATTCCTCACTCTCGAATGAGCCCTCCATCACATTGTTACACCTGGTTGAGATGCTGTCAGCTCCTACCCCTTGCCACAGTGAACGCTGTGCTTCATTCTGGTCTCTCCCCTCTTCTTTCCCCTTCCACTGTCTCCTTTTCCCTTTCCCAGCCCTTGCTGTCCATCCTTATATCTGTCTCCTTGCCTTTGGGCAGTTTCTCAGTCATTCACCCATTTAATAGGTATTGAGCTCCTACCATATACAGCTGACCCTTGAACAACAAGCTGATCCCCGACACAGTTGAAAATCCACATACAACTTTTGATTCCCCCAAAACTTGACTGATGAATACTCTACTGTTATCTGGAAGCCTTACCATTAACATAAACAGTTGATAAACACTCGCTTTGTGTGTTTTATGTATGATATGCTGTATTTTCATAATAAAGTACATTAGAGAAAAGAAAATGTTATTAAGAAAAGCATAAAGAAGAGAAAATACACTTACAGTATTGTATGTATTTATTGGGAAAATATCTGTATAAGTGGACCTGTGCAGTTCAAACCTGCGTTGTTCAAGGGTTAGCTGTACTAGGCAATGTTTTAAGACCTGGGAATATAAACTCGGCAATTTGAAATATGCCCTCTCATCTTCTCCTTCAATCCAAGGCCATCCAAAGCATACACTGCCCTCAGGAAACAATTCAAGGCCCACCTTCTCGAAGGTTTCTTAACGGACCCCTCAAGACAATGGAAGGCAGTCTGTAAGGGTAAGAGTCAAGGCTTGGGAATCAGATAAATCTGGGCTGGAATTTGTGCTCTGCCACCAGCTATTATGGAATATTAGGCAAGTTATTCAATCTTTCTAAGCCTCCTATTACCTCATCTATAAGGTGGGGATCACAGTGCCTCCATAGTCAATTGTCATGTTGCTGTTATTATCTTTTTCTTCTCTGAAACCATACAGCAGATTAAATGATGCCTGGTCATCTAAGACTGAGTGAATAATGCCTGTAATGCTTTTCATGAAACTCCTTCCTAGCTCAACAGGATTTAACAAATGTGGAGTGAATGGATGCACAGTAAGAGGACACTTGGTTGTCCCATCATCTCTTTCTTATTGGCTCCCCAATTCTATACCACCTCCACCTCAAGACAAACCCTTTTTATGGACTGAAAACCATCAAGATAGAAATGGGGATACATACCTCTACCTGAACTGGGGCTAATGAAAGAGTGGAAACTTCTGCAAACTGGGGGTGCCTGAATTTCCAGCTAGTGTTAAGTGGCCATAGCTAAGTATAACTCATGGCTTCAATTTGGTCTGTCAAAGATGGAATTAAAAGTAAATTTGAAGTTTCACAACATAGTTCTCTCTATTACGGGTGCTGCTGTGCATTAAAATCATCTGTGTGAGGCTCATTGGGATGGGCAGAGATTCAATCACTGCTAATGGCTTAAGGAAATGGGGTGGTGAGAATTAGGGTCATCCATCCCAATTGGGGCAAGAAAGAGAACCAGAAAATGTGTTTTTCAATCTTGACATCTTGCCAGCTGGAGCTAGAAGGAAATGTTTTTTTGAACTTATTGAGCAGCCTACTCATAAATCATAGAGCTAGCTGCATTCAGTGAGAACAGATATAATTTTTATGTGGTGTAGTTAAAGACTTGCACCACCCACTCAGAGTTGTGCAGAGCATCCCTTAGGGACCCTTGAAACTATATCACATCACTAGGTAGAAGGCGTTTTAGCAAATGCCATGATAGCTGGTTTTATGCAATGAGGCTATTTACACATCGCCAGTTAACAGTTTGGAATATTATAAGAAAAATACAATATAGCAGATATGCTCATAAAATCCTGCATAGTTAGCCATCAATATGTAACTAAGATATTATTTACTAGGTATAATATTTACATGGGGTATCTGGTTTTGAATAGCTATTGACATTAGGTAGTCTTAAAAAGAATGAGCATTCTAAACAGGTTATAAATCGGTTTTACAGTTTTCAAAAATACTTTCACATGGTCTCATTTGACAGGTTCTCTTGACAGACAACCCTGGGACAAAGGCAAGGGAGATAATTATCACCATTTTCCAGGTGAAGAAAGAGAGGGGTTAAATGACTTGTCCAAGGTCACAAAGCATCTAAGCAGCACAACTAGGATAATTATGAACCCTGGTAGCCATTATTACTTTTGTTATTGTTATCATGATGATTATTATATCGACTCCCTGACACATTTCTCTGATTTTTCTGCTCTTCTGTCCTATACACAGACATTTCTGGAATGCATGTGCTCCTGAGCTGCTTGCTCCTCCCCACCCTGGGCTGTGGAGTAGGGTGTCCCTGACTGGGTTTTTAACTTTTATAGGAGCAGATGGGGTCTGGCTGGAAGCCTGGCCTGGCCTTCATGGCCCATTTTCTAGTTTTGCCTGGGGCTGGTTAGTGTGGATGGTTAGAACTGGAGGCCTTTTTTTATGTTTCATGGTTTTTTGGTTTCTAAAAATGAAACAGGTCAAGAAACCCGTGCAGCAAGAGTGTTTGCTCCAAGCAGGGCGTTCCCTGCCCGTCTCCTCCTGTTGGAGGATCTGCCTTTGGGCATGCCTATTTTCTCTACCTTGGTATGTGATCACTCTGACACGTTTTCAAGATAAATCACATTCAGTGTCCAGATCTGACTATTAGATTCAAATGCAAATACAGTAGGTTATCTAGTTTCATTTCACTTAAAAAAAACTATTCTTAAAGTTGGGAGGTGGATGTGTTTATTAATATGCTGATGCTTTAAGAAGGGGCTGTTCTGATCCCCCAAGGAGTAGGGCTGGAAGGCCTGAGTCCGGGGAGTGGTGGAGACCAGCACAGGCTGACACGCACTGCTTTGGTGATGGGGCATAGATCAAGCCAGGGGCTCTGGTGGTTTATTCTCTGAAAGACAGATCATGTACTCTCATTTGGTCTTTACTTGAATTTCTTTTGGGGAAAAAGAAAGAAAAGAAACACACCCAAAATTCCAAGTAATGGAACTTGATTAAGTTGGAGGCGTCCAGGTTCATGAATGGGGCGGGTTTTGGTTGAACAAGAAAATGTTTGTAGTTGGAACTCATCCACGTTGCACATCTGCACGAATCTTGCTGCCCGTGCTTTTCACAGTTGTTTCTGAGGGCAAGGACCTGAGTTTTGGATGCTCACAAATCAGAACTGTGCCAGGGGAAACCCAGAAACATTTAGCAACTCTACCCAGAGAATGCAAAATAGTCACACGCTCTTGTTGAGTCCCGTCACACACTGCCTAGAGACAGGGGACTCTGACGGCTGCAGGGGAAGGCATGACTTTGAAAATCTCTTTAACAAGCTGTAAGAACATGCTTTCCCACATAAAACCCTGAGACATCTGGGGAGAAAGAGATAGGAAGAACGATGGGCGGAGGCAGGGAGACTTCTGTATAAAATAAGCCAAGTGCGCAACAGCAGCCATAAACATGCCAGAGGAAGGCAGGCAGATAGCCAAGATTCTCTGAGCAAGAGCTAAGCAGCATGGCAGGCCCTTCTCCCAGGAGAAGGCCTAGAAGAGCTGGGTGGTACCCACCCATTACCATAGCAACTGGGGGGTGTTTCAAACCCATCGTGGTTTATTAGAACTCTGAGCAAGAAGAAGGGGCCCCCTTCTTCTTTCCAAACACGGGAAGGGTCTGAAGGGACTGCAGTGGGTTGGGGCTTCCGGAGCCACTTGCCCCCTGACTAGCTGAGTCTCTGGCCTTCGTGTGACCAAGAATGGATTGCATCACAGTAGCAGCTGTGAATCTCCCCACTACGACCTACATGTACAGTCACACTTGTTATCGTACCCTAACCAAACCTTTCTGCATAGATGTGACTTAATTTTTTAAATTGTCCTTTGCGGGCTGAGAATTGTCTTCATCTCCCCGAGGTCTCAGCATCACAGTTCCCGAGTCACTAGTGTCCTCCACGTCGTAGTTTTGCCCTCTCCCACACCAGCTGTGTGCCATCACACGGTGGGGGTGGGGGAGGACCGGCAAAGCCCGCCTCCTCCACGCCTTGGCACCACCTTACTTTTCAACCCTCTCCCCTTCTTAAACTAAACCGCATTCCCTAGGCCGTATTCTGTTTCCTGGCTCCCAGAAACCTCTGGTGTGAGAACAGGCAGAGGAATCTCCTGGGGTATGTTTGGAAGGAAGGGAGTAAGCTCAGGGCTGGATAACGTCCATGAGCGGAATCTAAATCAGTGGTCAAAAGCACTGCTGCACAATAGAATCATCTGGTAGCTGTTAGAACAGTTGTGACGCCCAGGCCCCAGGCCTGGAGATTCAGTTCAACAGGCCTGGGCAAAATACTTGTTTTGTTTTGTTTTTTGACAAAGTTTTTTTTGTTGTTGTTTTTGAACCATTTTCAGGTAATTCTGAGATGGAACCAGGATTGAGAACCACTGATAGAGGTGGGTAGCCTGGACACAGGCACAGACAAGGTCCCTTGCTGTACCCATTGTGTTACACAGTGGGCCCCAACCTTTTTCATCTTCAGGAAGCCCCTCAGTTTGGGCCATCCAGGCAGCTGTGCTGGGTGGTGGAGACCTCTTTCCTCCTCTTTGTCTAAACTTGGGGGAGGCTGTCCTGGGTAAAAGGAGCCCATTTCTGTGGCACCATTATATAACAGTAAGGGAGCTCTTGGAAAGTCAGCAGAGGAGAAATACAACTTCGGAGCACTGGGGGAGAGGGAGTGGTTGGTTGATTTTTTTTCTTGACATCTAAAATAAAACCCGGAGGAGGGGTGGGGCAAACACAAAAGGAGGGAAGAAACAGAAGTGAAACAGCAGATACTGTCATGAATGAAAATGACAGAACCCAGGAAGATTAAATCCTCCCGCACACCTGTCCTTTGAGAATCTCAGGAGTGGGGGTTTTTGACTCAAACAATTAAGATTGCAAGTGGCCTTCCTTGGAAATCTGTCCCAAATCTCTGAATAGCTATAGGTCTGGCAGCTGGGACAGTTATTTCAGTGTCCCAGTGGAAAGATATTTCGGGGTTTAGTCCTTACCAGAAATAAGAAGCCAAGGGAAAAGGAGAAACATTACAGAATTTCCAAAAATATTTTGATAGCAATGCAAAACTTTGTGGAGGCTTAAAGAAGAATTAGAGTACACTCTTATTTTAGGGTTGCCTAGTGAGCTGGCTTCATATTTTGGCTAGTAGATTCATTCTGCTACTCTGTGTTATCTCCAGAAAGGTCTGTAAGGTGGCAGACATACGTGTGGGAGTGTATGTATATGTATGTGTATGCATGTATACACTTATTTATATATTTTTACTTAGTGTTATGATTGTATATATAGAATAGATGAGTTCCATATATACAATATAAAATAATACAAAGTTTTTCCTATTTGGGAAAACAAGGGAGATGACAGCAGGTCTAACTCTGGTAGGAAAATGAAACAGGAAAGTCTCAGTTAGTGACTTAAAATTGGACTATACATCTTGAGAAAGGGTCATCTCAAATATGACGTTGCTTATCTATGGTCCTCAGGACAGTGCTGGCCCATTACTATAACTCAGGCACCTTTTTGGGGCCCACTGGGAACTAACACACTTCATTTTTTTTTTTTTTTATGTGGGTAGCTCCCTGGCTGGGAATTGAACCCAGGCTGCAGCATTGACAGCGCCGAAGCCTCAGCCACTACACCACCAGGGAACTCCCAAATAATGTGCTTCTAACACACTAATAAAGCTTGCTGTTTTCCTCCTCTCTAATCCTTCTTCCTCTACCAACTCCTGCTTCTATTACATGGCCAAGGAGAGGCCTCCTTCTAATGCCTCCCAGTCTTAGTGGTTACAGGACTTTGCTCCTCCCCAGTAGCCCAGCAATAAGACTATTTTATGCGTTCTTGTTTTAATTAGTTTAAGCTATTAGTTGGCATACTGCAATATTTTATTTGTTATAATATGTTCATTTTCTCTACAAGCACCCAAAGGCTGTGTTGCACAGGGTGCAATTCAAAACATAAAATAATTCTGCCATGGAGGTTGGCAGATGTGGACTTAGGAATTACTGCATTGTAAGGGTAACCCTTGGTTATGTGCATACTCATAAGTGTCTGCCTATCAGTCAACTTGTCCGGGCAGCCAAATCTGTAGAATCAGTTTGGAATCAAAGGTATGAAAGTAGCAGAGCTTTGCTTATCTCAGCAAAGAAGGTCTTTATGCAATTTTGGACCAAGTAGCAAACATATCCATGGTGGAAAATGAAAGTAGAGGATCTAAAGGAACAAGATTTTCCCAGCAGTCCAAAGTGTGAGCCCTTTTGAAGAGATGGGCAGATAATACTGACTCTTGTTCTGCTCTAGCACCTAGCAATTGAGTCAACAATATACATCTGCTCCATAAGGTGTGTATTAAAAAACTCACCCCAGTGGCTCTTTTCTTCCTAACTTTTCCTTGATAAAGGAAATAAATTATGTATTTTTTATTTGAAAAAGAAAGACAGTATTTTTATTCATATGATTGCATCTGTAGGAATTTGTTTTGTTTCTCTGAATTTTAAAATGTTGGTAACATGCAAAGCCCCCAAGACAAGAGTTTCACATTCATATTGTTACTAAAGTTAATTAAGGTTACATTTAATTAAGAAAGTCTTCGAGTTCAATGTTAATTGATAATGATAATTAAAATTTTATTGTTCTCTACAGTTTATAAAAAGTGTTCACATGTCTGCTTATTTAATTTTCACAACGTAGAGAGGAAGATGAAGCAGGTTTTATTACCTCCGCTTTATGAGTAGAGAGCCCAAGGCTCAGAAAAGTTAAGGATCTCACCCCAAGTCATAACACTGGCGCATGAAAAATGTAAGTCCTCTGATCCCAAGCCCATACTCTTACTTAACTGCTAATTGATTAGTTGGTAAGGATGGCTAAAAGCTAATGAATTATGGATATGTGTCTTGGATCATATGGTTTCTTATTAAAGTTTTAAATTTTGTTGAGGTTCTTAAGTGGTAAGCAAGTTCAAGCTTTCTTTGATTTCACTTTTCCTGTCCCATTATTTATCAGCCTTGTTGACTCAGGCAGTTGTTGTGCCTCATCCCAATACTGAATGACATCTAGAAAAATTCTCTTTCCTTTTAGCATAGGCCAGTGCAGCTGGACCCTTTCAAAACTGGCTCATCCTAGTAAACAGAAAAAAATTATAAAAAGAAAACATACAAATGGATTAGTTAATAGAACAGAGTTTCAAATTCTATTAATAACTTACCTATAATCTGGCAGGTAGCAACAGTACCTTTCAGGACACCACACTTTAGTTGGTGCCTTGCTTTCATCCTGTTTCATCTTTGAATGTGACACCAAGGTACTCAAACACCTAGCCTAGGGTGGATTTCAGGTTTAACAAGATATTCAGTCCTCGCAAGCATTATTAATATTTTCAAGTGTGAGCTCTCTCTGACCGTGCATCCTGCTGCACCTCTGTTCTGTAGCTACCTTTAGCTCTTTTGACCTGTTAGATCCCACAGGGTGTGTCACTTATGATGGAGAAGCACTAGGCTGGGAGGAAGGGGCTGCTGAAAAGCCCAGGTCCCCCCTGTGTCCTAGGGCCTGTCTCTGGGTAGTAGGGGTTAATTAAGAATCACTAGCTTAACTACTAGCCATGTAGTCACTCATTGGTTTGGCCTTTGCATCTACTATTTAAACTTTCCTTAGGTTGACCCTTGCCCATGGAATGGTTGGTCTAACATTTATGGCTCTGCAAAGATCCCCAGGATAATCATATGGTAACAATTCAGTCATTAAGCTAAAATGGTCATCAAGATAACACAGTTCTCTAGAGACTTTGTAGAGAACTAAGGGTGTGTTATTGTGTAGGTGGATATTTAACTAAACATTAAACTGAGTAGAAAAGGAGAAAAAAGGGGTAAAGTTGCCAGGTCTTTGTGCGTGTCTCTCTCTGATATTCAGTGAGCGGTGTGCTCGGATCCATTTGAAAATACTCTGCTTTGCCTATATGTTAACTGAAAACAGACTTACTACAGAAAGCAATTTCATTAACATCATTTTACATATAATAGCACAGTCAGGGTTTTTTGAACACAAGAAAAGTCTGACACAAATAGGAAACAAACCAAATAGGGTAGTAAGGCTAGAAAAAAATGCGGCAGCGCTTGCCAAACCTGCATGGAGCCAGTGCCAAGATTTGTCCAGCCACACCCTCTCCGAGGCTGGGCTGGTTCTTGTTTGCACTATCCTTCAGACAGGTGCAGGCTCTACTTTCTTTGCTTTATCTCCTCTTCAGAATTCACTTCCAGAACCTGATGATTTTGTGCTTCTGCTTAGTTCCTGCTGATAACTGTTTTGGGGTTTTTGGCTTTTTTACCAAGCTCTGTTCTGTCCGGGTGTGTGTCTTCTTATGAAAGATTTCCCCCTGGGCGTGCTGATCAGGGCACTGAACACATTGGTTAGCGGTGTCTGTTCCTCCCAGGAGGCATGTAGGTTTACAGTTTGGGATATATGGGATCCTTGTCCCCTAAGCAGTTTACACCCAAGTAAACAGATAAGGTAAATATGGGATGACGTGTAAAGAAGTTAATCGATTGACTATGACAATTCAAAGTATATGGAGTACATTTAAAATGCATAATTTACAAGGAAACGGGGTAATTGCTTTTAGTAAAGAGATAAAACGTTTCGGCAGATAGGATGGCTTTATGATTTGTTTATTCCTTCATCCGATGATAAGTAAATATGCTGTGTTGGACATGGTAAGAAAAAGAACATGAGTAAGACATGATTCCTACTTTCAAGGCTTTGGTTTGTAGAAGAGACACGATGTGTGTACACATATATCTAAAATACAAGATAAAAAGTGTTAAGTGTTAGGAGAGGTACACAAAGGAAGCTTAGGTGAGGGAGCAATGATTTTTGGCCGGGGAGGGGGTGGGAGCATTTGCGATGGGCTTAGCATAGGTGGGATTTCAATTTTTTTTTTTTGGTGGGGGGTAGTTCCCTGGCTGGGAATTGAACCCAGACGGCGGCGTTGAGAGCGCCGAAGCCTAGCCACTGCACCACCAGAGAAACCCCTCAGATTTTCTTATAACCAATGTTTTCAGGTCACTGATGCCACAAGGTAAATATGTCACATTAACTGAAAAAAAAAAAGTATTTTTTCTGACTTTGGCCCATGCCTGCCATAGTGGCATTCTCAGAATATTATAAAATCTATTTGCCCCAGGGTTTTTTTTTGTTGTTGTTGTTGTTTTGGTTTTTTTTGGCAGTTGTCAGTTTTTATCCTTTTGAGGATCACATCCTCTTTTCAGAATCTGAGAAACATACAACCTATTTTAGAAAAGTAAACGTAAACCCCCAGTAAGGTGCAGGCAGGTTCCAGGAGTTCATGGACTCCTGCAGCCTATTCTTGGACTCCCAGGGAGGCCATGGTCCCTAGTTTAAGACGGTCCCTGAAGTGTGGGAGCCATTGGTGTTCAGAGCTACGTAGCAGGGCCACACTGCCAGAGCCGTGGGAACTCGCACATACAGAAACCACCCTGTGTTCTCTGGAGTCTGCAGTGCCCCTGGTGCAGGCTGCTGCGCATACCTCTGAGGGCCAATTTTGGGGCCAAAGCAGTGGTTCTTGCTAGTGTGCACCCTTCCCTCCTCCCCCACACACACTCAGAATGGTGGATGCATTTGCACAGAGTGTACATATTTTTAAAGTTTCCCTGGTGATTCTGATACCTATGATGTATCCCCCCACACCCACTGCCTAGGGATGTTATTTTCTGTGTGCCTCCTCAGTCCTTCATGCTGAGAGACTCCTGGCAAGCCCATCAGACATGCCCAGACGAATCTGAATCCTGGCTCCCAGCCCAGCTCAGGATCAGGCTGGGACATCCCTCTACTCTCCTTCCGTGCTGATTAATATTGAAGCTGGATGGCAAAATAAGGTCACCGACAAGGAAACTCTATGAAGCAGGCAGTTTAGAAGTTTTAAAGAAATATTTTCATAACACAGCTTCATTGAGCAATTGCTGGGCTGGAGCCTTTTGGAATCAGAGATGTGACCGGAACATTGCTACCTGAATGTTGAGTTCTTCTGATCTGCAGCCTCAGAATTAGGCCAGCTTCTGCACGTGTGGTTGGGGTGACACCACATCCCTTTTCCTATTTTTAAATACCATTTAATTTCCCTCAGGACCAAGCTGGGTTACCATGTGGGTAAAGTAAGCACTGGCCTGAAGCACCAGTATCACCCCTGCCAGACCCACAACTGGGAGCAGGTGGTACTGGTTGCCATAGGCAAGGACATCTGGGCTCTTGTCCCCACCAAGACCTCCTTCTCAACTGGAAAAGGCAAATCAGGCAGAACTGCAGGTAGTCTTTTATTTCTAGAGGGCAATCTGCATCTCTGAAGATTTGAGGACAAATTCCTTGTTCATAGGCCCCAGTGCTTTCCAAGAATTATTATAAAACGTTTCTAACAGCTACTCACAAATACTCAACGCTATCTGGGGATGGACTCAGGCATTTCAGAAAGCAACCATTTATGGTGAGGTTATGACAGGGGTAATCCTGGGGCATGTGAGGAAGGGGCCTTCCCGAAGTCCCTTGATTCACAACAAAAGCAACTGTGTTTACTATCTTGCCTTAAGGTTTTCTTTTTTTTTTTTCTTCTGGATTTAAATTGGATGTAAAAATTTTGTTATTTTACATGTTTTTCATTTCTAAGAAAATATGAAAAAAGAAGGCTATTAAATCGTGGTTCTAAGTAATTGTCAGTCCTGACATTTGCCCTGAAATTGTCTTGACTTTAGTTGTCCTAAAATGGAGGCAAGGAGATGGGGAAACAGGAAGAGAACTTCTGACCTGCCCGAGCCCGACTTAAGAGACTGGCTCTCTTCTCTGTTCAGGGGCAGCCAGGAGCCCTAGTGGAGGACTTGGAGGCAGGGGTGCTCACAGACAGTGGGCTGGGGATCCGTATTCTGTACAGCATGAAAGTTGTTCAAATAGCCAATTTTGAAGTTTGGGAGCCGAATTGTCTTAAAAGAGGGGGTTCCCCCCAACCCCCCAAGAGTTATCACTCTGGAACTTACTTCCTTGGAGGTCAGTGGCAGCCTGAACTTGGCAGATTTCAGGGCTGTGTACTTTTGAATTTGCTTCCATCTTTTTTCTCTCCTAAAGCTTGGGACTGTGAGGCCTCAGGGCATTGTCTCATTAGGAAAGGGGACATGTCAGGCTGTGCTGAAACTGATGTGGGATTCCTGGACTACGTGAGTTGCCTGAAGAGGAACAGTCAGGGTTCAGGACTGAGCTCAATGTTAAAACCAAACCAGGAGTTCCCTGGTGGTGTAGTGGCTTAAGGCTTCGGCGCTGGCACTGTCAGTGCTGGGGCCTGGGTTCGATTCCCAGTCCGGGGGCTACCCACATACCAAAAAGCAAGAAAAACCAACCAACCAAACAAAAAAACCAAAACCAAACAGAAAACCAGAAACCAGCTACTGAAGGTAGAAAACAAATAAGAACGAATCACAAATCTGAATATCAAAATATCATTAAAAAGCAAATGAAAAACTGGGAAAAAATATTTTAAACACATAGGAGAGAAAAAGTTTAATGTCTACTAATGTGTACTTTCAAATCAGTAAGAACACGAAGAATGCCTCAAAAGCAAATTGGATTAAGTGTATAAACAAGTAATGCACAGTGTAAGAAAGAAACACAACTGGCACCAATCATATGAAAATGCTCACCCTCACTAATAATAAAAAAATGCAACTTCAAACAAAACAAAAAATTTCTTGTGATTATGAAGTTGACAAATACTTAAAAATAAAACGAGGGTGAGTATGTGGAGAAATGGGTACTTCTATAAATTGTTAGTGAGCGTATACATTGGGAAAACTCCTCTGGAGGGCAACTTAGCAATGCATGTCAGAAGCCTTAAAACTGGGTATACCCATAGATACAGCAAGTCCACTTAAAGAAATTTAACCTTGGGAAGTCATCATGGGTCTGTGTAAATATTTAGCCATAGGATATTAGATAATACATCTGTATTATGAAATATTAGGTATTAAAAGTGATGTCATAGGTGTTTAATTATATAAAAGGGTATTCATGATATATCAAAATTTAAAAGTTAGTTAAAATTAGTATGTACCAGTATGGTCCAATTTTTATAGAAGAAAATGTGATGGATAGAAAAGGAAGAGGGTGTTTTAAAATGGTTAACAGTTAAAAACCAGTGGTTTTTCTAGGGTGGTGGAATTATAGGTGATTTAATTTTCTTCCTTATCATTATCACCATTTTCTAAATTTGCTACAAAGAATATATTTTCTTTTCAAAACTGGAAAAATAAATCTTTATAGCTTTACCTATTTAGCTAAATGATGGTATATTTTCACTTTGGGAGGATGGTACCAACAGAGAAGCCTACGGCTTCAAAGGTAACTTGGGCAATGAGCTCTGCCATTTTCAAAGTTCAAATAAGAAATTTCTGAATTTGAAGCAATTTGATTTTGCCCTTTGTGGAATCCAATATGAGAACTGTATCTAGAATAAAAAACTTACTGAGTCTTGGGCAAGTGATTTATTTAATCTGCTTTCAAAATTAAAATGATATTCTGAGGAATTTTAAGTCCACATTAGCTAATGTAAACATGAAAATAAGCACTGACATTTGCAGAGTTCAAAAATAACTTAGAGCTCCAAAGCCCGTAACACCAGTCTAAACATGAGAAAATCATCAGACAAACATAAATTGAGGAACATTCCACACAATACTTTATAATTACTCCTCAGAAGAGTCAAGGTCACGAGAAGCAAGGAAAGATTAAAAAACTGTCACAGGCCACAGGACACTAAAACATCTGATATCCTGAATTAGATTTGGGGACAGAAGCAGGACGTCTGTGGAAAAACTGGTGAAATCCAAATAAAGTCTGGAATTTAGATGGTAGTAGCACACCAGTGTTGGTTTCTTAGTTTTGATGAATATGGCATGGTAATGTAAAATGTTAATATTGTAGGGTGACTAGCCATCTTGGTTTGCTTGGGGGCAGGGGTGTTATTGGGATATGGGACTCTGGGGCTAAAACCAGAATGGGCCTTGGAGAACTGGGATACTGGCCGACCCACATTAGGGAGAACAGCTGAGAGGTATTTGGGTCCTCTGTATTATCTTCGTAACTTTTCCTATAATACTAAAAATATTCCAAAATAAAGTTTATTTTAAAATAACAAAATAAATAAATTACAAACAAAAAGACTAAACAAATAGGGGACAGCTGACTAATAATGGGATAATAGGCTAAAGAAGTTAAACATCCATCCTATTCAGTAAATTTATTTAAGTCCTACCATGTGTTCAGTTTTCTGGTGGTTCTTGCTTTTAAGTGGACAAAGCATATACACCCAAATACATAGTGCTCTACTTTCCATTATCCTACTGTTATGTTTTCAGAGATAATGTGTTTGTGGGGAGCTCTGTGGGTTTATTCATTTGGCCTTTTTATGCATGTATTTATTTATTTTTTATTTTTTAAAAAAATTTTAGGGGGGTAGTTCCCTGGCTGGGAATTGAACCCAGGCCATGGCATTGAGAATGCTGAAGCCTAGCCAGTACACCACCAGGGAACGAACCCCTATGCATTCATTTTTAACATACTTAAGTACTCTTTTGAAAGTTTACATTTTTCTCCATTTCATGTCTTTATCCGTTAATTTTTACCAACTTTTGAAGTATTGTTTTCTAAGACTTTCTTCATATGTTCTGATTTCCTCTTCAAGTTTCCATGATTAAATTCTGAGCAAACCTACTATGTACTGTCCATATGTTATTCTCAGAGTCTTTCATTTTCAGTATTCTACTAGATTCTTAAAAATGAAGATTCTTTCTATTTACTTTCTTCCTTTCATTTAAAAAATTAAGTTATAAATTACATATAGTAAAACTCACCCTTTTAAGGTGTAATTCTAGGAATTTTTGTCTACTAGATTTTGACTATTGTAATTCAAATATTTTCTTCATTCTTAGTAGATGTTTGAATTCATCAATGAAGATATAGGTGATTTGAAATAACCCACAGTAAACTATTGTTGATTTCCTAAATGTCCCTTTTCACCTGAGTACCAGATTCAGAATTATTAAATTTAACTTCAGTGGATAATAGGACATTGATAAATGTTATAGGAAATCAATGATTGGAAATATCAGAAAGTTATGATTTAATTTAAAGAGCTGGCATAAATTTACATCTTCTCTGCCTCAGTGATGTGAAATCACTTCTGGGTCTAGTGACAAATATCAGCTGAGGGAGGCCATAAACCAATTACTTGGGATAAAGCACCACAAAAAGAATTCTATACAAACAACTAATCTAGAAGTTAGAGAAGTATGGTATAGGGATGAACTACTTAAGTAGATTAAACATTGACTTTGATATCAAAGTGTGGCATAGTTTGGAATGGATGGATACAAAGCTCCAGAGATCAATATTAGGACAGATTTTATTCATTTTATATGTCAGTGACTTAGAAGAAGGAACATGTAGTAAGCTTGTTATACAAAACCAGAGGGAGGGACAGTCAATACAAAGAAGGGATGAAATGACTTGAGAAGACTAGGAGCATAAGCAGGTAAGTGGCTTAGTCAATTCAGCATGGAGGAAGTGTGAAGTGGAAAGAGCATCGCATAGCAATGTGAAATCACAATGTTCAAAATAGAGTGAAAAAGTAAAAACTCATGACATGAGTAAATCGACAGGCTGGAAATAAAATCATTCAACTGCTAGGAGTAAGGTAGGAATATTGACATAGAATTTAAATATTAACTTAAACATTAATATTTTAAATAAAAATTGAAGTATTTTTTAACATACTAGACTAAGAAAATAACTCACTGGGATATATATATATATATATATATATATATATATATATATATATATATATATAATTACACTTGCTGCCAGGGATGATAGAACCCTTAAATTATAGATATTTATCAATACCAGAAATGTTTTAAATTAGGTGATAGGGTCATCTAATTTGTTATTTATTGGAATTTATAATTTACATATACATATCACACATATATATCAAATGGCTTATGTAAAAACATTTAAACATTTCCTTATAATGTTTTGATGATTCTTTTCAGTTTTGTGGCCCCTTTACAATTACCAGGTCATATTACTAGCAGTGTCTCCATTAAAATAAGAAATCTGAAACTTTAATCCTAACAGAACCCAAATTCATGGCTTATTGAAATCAATGAATTATTCAATAGATATTTGTTGATTATCTTCTATTTGCTCAACACCATAGAATTGTTTCTTGAACTCTTTTGTTAAAATATGTGTCTTTTGATAAAGTATAAAAAATCTAACATCTTCCTTTAAATACTCACAATTCAAATACTGTATTTTGCTGTGTATAATGTGCTCCCATGTATGTGCACCCACATTTTTAGCCCAAACTTTCAAGGAAAAAATCTTTTGTTTTAGTATTTAATTCAAATTGTTACTTGTTTATATTTAAGTACTTGTTTTTAGTATTCTAAAGCAATTTTAGCATTTAATTTTTAACATATTATGGTACAAGAAATTTTATGTAACAAATAATTACAAAACAAGAACGACACGAGGTACAAGGAATTTTATGTATACAATTTTTTAATATAAAAAACTGATTATCATATTCCAGGGTACTATTTTGCATATTGGATATCATTAATGATTTCTAGAGTTACACTTTTAACTCATAAGCATAAATAAGAGAATTAGGGGGTTCCCTGGTGGTGTAGTGGCTAGGCTTTGGTGCTCTCAACACCGCGACCTGAGTTCAATTCCCAGCCAGGAAACCACAAAAAAAAATAATAATAAAAGATAATTAAAACACTTATATAGATACAGAATTAGTACTATCCATGTATAATGTGCATCCTTATTTTTCCCTCACAAATTTGGGCAAAAATGTGCGTGTGATACATGGCAAAAAGTTAATGTCATAGTTTTAAAAAAATGTTCCAGGGGGACAAACTGAAGAACTGTTTTGTTTTCAAACCATACTGCTCTCCCTCCTTGAGAATCACTGCTTATGAGCCACAGAAGAGTGAGACAGCATGATTGTGCACAAAATGCTTATGATTTGAACAGTGGTGACAACACGTCATGAATTAAGTATAATATTAAGGGTACACACTGTTAAGTGTAACAGAAAGCCCTTGCCTTTAATTTTCCATACTGTCTAAGTTAACTTTCTGGTACACTTAGAGTACAGAAAGTTAAAGGCAAGGGAGTTACTGATTGCTGGAAGCCATGGCTTTATGGAAGACTTAAAGACTTGTTAGAATTTGCATGGGCCCAGGGGAGAGGGACGGACAATCCTGGTGGCAAGGTGGGTAACCAACCCCTCGTGGTAAGAGTGGTTAAATATAGGGCAGTGAGCTCTTGCGACAGAGACCCTTGCATGCAGTTGATCACTGGAATCACTAATGATTTTTGAACAGAACAGAAAGGAGCAGGAAAGTCTGGGGTACCATCTGCAGCTGCAAAAGTCCAGCCAGAGCAAAGCATGCTTTGCTCTCTTTCAGAAGGAGCCTCCGTGATTTCTGAATTTGGAGGGCACTCCTTGTGGCAATGCATCTAGTGTACTTTAGATGGCTATTTCTCTTCGATGTCATCTGAATTTGAGCACATTTCTATTTTGACTCTTAACTGGATTATCTGCTTCTTGTGGGTAGGCACCATGCAGTATCTTGCAGAGTGGGGTTCAATAAATTCTGTGGTTTCAATGAATGGGTAGCAATAAAACTTGTTAGTACCTGGTATCTGGCTGCCAATGGGAGAAGGAAGAGGGAGACCTGCCGAAGAATTTCCTGTCTGGACGGCTGAGAAAATGATGAGGACAGTGCTGGCAGAGACAGGAATGTCATAAGGGAGAGGGGAGCTGGTTCTATAGAGAAACTTATGGTTCAGTTTTGAAGATTTTGAGGTTAAGGTGAAAGTGAGACATTCAAGGGGAATTTACAGTGCTTAAGTATATGGAATTGGAACTCAGGTGACAATTAAAGATATGACTTGGGATTAAATTTAGAGCTGGGGCTGACTTTGCAGGGATGGTTGAGTTTCTAGGGGATGAGCTTGTAAAGAAAAGCTCAGGGAAACAAACCTGAGTCTGGAGTAACATTCATATTTCAGGGCTGGGGGGTGGGGTGGGGAAGAAAGCCTAAAGCTACGCAGTTGGATAAGGTAGTCATTAATTACATGTGGCCATTTTAATTTAAATTAATTAAAATAAAATACAATGAAAAATTCAGTGCCTTGGGCACACTCACCACATTTCAAATGCTCAAGAGCCACATGTGGTTAGTGGCTACCGTATTGGACAGTGCAAATGGAATGCTTCCATCACCACAGGTTGTTTTATTGGAGAGCATTGCAAAGATAGAGGAATACTCATTTGAGAGAAAACCAGAGAGCAGATGACCTTTCAAGGGAGGACAGAGTTTTAAGGAGGAAATATTTATAGTGTCAGATGCTGCAAAAAGCTGAAAAGAAATGAAAATTGCAGGGGGTTGGGGGGGGGTGGGAACAGAGATCCATGAATCTGATGATAAGGAAGTCTTTGGAGCCCATTAAGATAGCAATTTCGAGTAGCATGGTAGGATAGAAGCCTGGCGTAGCATTCACTTAGGGAGGCAGTAGGTAGAGACCAAGTTATGGAGACCCTGGACAAGGGAAGAAGAGAAAGAAAGACAATAGTTAGAGAACACTGCAGTCACATGGAAGGTTTTTAAAGATGGAGAGACGTGTTCCTGTTTGAAGAGAAATGGGAAAAACTCCGTTATACTCAGAACACTTCACTTCTGGTTAAGAAATGTGTGGTTTTTTAATTCCCACACCAAGCAGTTCTTCCACACCAGCTGGGCGTCCTGCAATTCAATTCAGTTCGGACACTACCAGGAATTAGCGTCAGACCTCACAGGTGAAGTGCTCAGTCCTACAAGACTGTCTCCATTTCAGACACCAATTGCAAGTCCTAGGTTGTCACCGGTACTCTGACCAACCAACTCTAAATTGAGGTTCCCACAACCCCTTCCTTGGGTTTGATAATGTGTTAGAATGCATCACAGAACTGAGGAAAACATGTTTGCCAAAAAGGACACAGATGAACAGCCAGATGCAGAGCTATTATATAATATAGGACAAGGTATGAGAAAGGGGTGTGGAGCTTCCTTGCCCTCTCTGGGCATGCCACCTTCTTAGCACCTTCCATGTATTCAATAACCTGGAAGCTTTCCAAATTCTGTACCTGAGGGATTTGTGTGGAGACTTTATCACGTAGGCATGACTGATTATTAACTCATTTTCCAGCCCCTCCCTGGGTAGGACTGAAAGTTCAAGTTTCTAATCATGGCTTAGTCTTTCTAGTGACAAGCCTCCATCCAGGAACCCATCCAGAGTCGCCTCATTAGAACAAAAGATGCTCCTATCATCTAGGGCGGTGCTTCTCAACCTTCCTAATGCCACGGCCCTTTAATACAGTTCCTCATGGTGTGGTGACCCCCAACCATACAATTATTGGCAGCTGCTCTCTACACGTGTGACTGGTCCGCATAAGTCATTATGTGTTTTCCGATGGTCTTAGGCGACCCCTGTGAAAGGGTCGTTCGACCCCCAAAGGGGTGGTGACCCACCGGTTGAGAACCGCTGATCTAGGAAATTCCAAGGGATTTAGGAGCTTGGTGTTAAGATCCAGGGTCAAAGACCAAATATTTGAACAAAAGATAGACTTAGTGCTCTTATCACTTAGGAAATCACGAGTTTTAGGAGCTCTGTGCCAGGAACTATGGGTAGACACACACATACATACTTTTTTTTCCTTCCTATTATTTTACAGGCTCCCAAACCCATGCCCTGTACTTGCTTCCTTTAGCTCTGGGTTCAAATTTATGGTAGTCTGATGGATAGCTCGTGGGTATCCTGCTAGCACCGCCGACTCAGCATATCTAAAGCCAGGCTCGTGACTGGCCACCCCATGTGCATTCTCATTTTTCACATGTTCTATTTCCAGCTCATCTTCCCATTTACTAACACTGGAAAACGTAGTCCTATGTGAATCATTCTCTTCCATCCTTCAGCCAATCCGTTGCCTGAGCATGCTTATTTTACTTCCTCTGCCATGAACTCATTTATTAATTTATTCATTTCGTTTGTTCAAAATAACGATTATGAAGTATTTCAGGTGAACAGAATAGTACAGAGAATATCATAATAATATATGTAGCCTAGTTTAAGGAAACCTTGCAAATACAAAGTCCCCTGGGATACCCATTCAAATCTCCTTCTTTTTTTAATTTTTATTTATTTATTTATTTTTTTTTGCTTTTTGGTATGTGGGTAGCTCCCTGACTGGGGATCGAACCCAGGCCACAGTGCTGACAGCACCAGCGCCGAAGCCTTAAGCCACTACACCATCAGGGAACTCCCTCTTTCTTCTTTATCAAGGGTAGTTAATCACTGTTTAAAATTGACCATTTGTCATCCCATGCAGGATTTTATAGTTTTAGTCCACATGTATATATCCACATACAGTATAGAATATAAATTTGTATGTTTTAAAATTTTATATAAATGGTATTATACTGTTTATCTAGCTATAATAGCTCTTTTTCACTCATTATTTTTGAGATTTATCCATAATGAATCATCTTTAATTTATTTTGTTATTTAATGAATATAACATAATTTATTAATCCTTTTGGGTTATACTATATATTACAATTATACTACATACTATACATATATGTATACATGCGTATAATTGCACCGCTATTTTTTATTATTAAATTTGTTGGGGTGACATTGGTTAGTAAAATTATATTAATTCCAAGTATACAATTCTATATCATCTATGTGTTGCATTGTGTGCTCACTGCCAGAGTCAGTTCTGCTTCCATCACCATGTATTTGACCCTCCTCCCTCCATTACCCACTCCACCTTTACCCTCTGGTAACCACTAAACTATTGTCTGTGTCCATGAGTTTTTGTTTCTTTGTCTTGTTCCTTTGTTGCTTTCAGTTTTGTGTCCCACATATGAATAAAGTCATTTGTTTGGTTCTTGACTTTTTCTGACTTACTTCACTTAGCATGATAATCTCAAGATCCATCCATGTTGTTGCAAATGGCAGTATTTCATCTTTTCTTACAGCTGAGTAATATTCCATTGTGTATATGTACCACAGCTTCTTTATCCAGTCATCTGTCGATGGACACTTTGGTTGTTTCCATGACTTAGCCACTGTAAATAAAGCTGCAATGAACATCGGGGTACATGCCAGGGTGCCAAAAAAATGCATACACACTTTAAGAGATGTTATCTATGAGTTACTCATCGAAGTTGAATTGAATTATGGTAGCAATGTGTAGTATGATGTTTGCTCAAAAGAGCATTAATCAAATGAATGCTAGTGTCACCATGTGACAGGCAGGACAGTCAAAGAAAATGGCGGAAGCACAGCTGTTGTTCAAGGAGTGCAAGACCATTTTGAAGTGGTATTTGAAATTCGAGAACATTGTTTGAGTTTTCTCCACGTTCTTCTGACTTAACACCCTTTGACTTCTACCTATGGAGGACTTTAAAGGATGTGGTGTAACATAGAAAACTGGTGGTACTTCGGGAAGAAACTGAAACGGCACGTGCAGTGATACAAGTGGACACTTCAGTCAACATTGCTCAAGCAGTAGTTCGCAGTAATCAGAGGTGTCTGGATGCTGATGGTAACCACTTTAAGCACCTCTTGTAATTGCAGAAGTCAAATGTGACTTGTATTCATCTTTTGTTATCAATATATATTGAGTATTACAATTTTAATAGTTTTTTCGTTTTCTTAAACTGTATATACATATTAGGTATTGTTTAGAGCATTTGAAATATATGACCCCTAACATAAGGAGCTCACATTCTAAAAAGACTTGATTTAAAAGTGAACTTCCTTATAAATATGTACCTATTTTATCTACTTTATTGTGTTTTCATTATCCTTTCTTTTCTATTTTCTTTATTTCTTACATAATGGGCAGGTGAATCTCTTAGAGTGATCATGTAAGACTTGATACATTGATTGGTGAGATGGACACATGTGGATTTGAAGCTACCACTTGTTTGAAAATGACACTGAGTAAGTCCCATTATTTTGGTGAGTCTCAGTTTCCTCATCTATAAAATGACATACCTGTGATACTTATCTCCTAGAGCTGTAAGGATTAAAGACGTGAAAGAGCTGGAACATAATAAAAGGTAAAAAATGTTTTCTCTCCTTTTTGGCAGATTAAGAAAAAATAAGACAAGTGATAAGGCGTTTGAGGTGTATTTTTGAGAAAATAGGGAAGATAGGAAATATGAAGGTGGTTAAGTATACTTAATCAATGTCAGCTAGAATGCTTCTGAAATATGACAGTGATTATGTAAGTAGAACAAACTTGAAGAATCCAGAGTGAACAGGTTAGAGAGACCCAGGGGCAAGTCAAAAGAGGGTCACAATCATAGCAACAAAGGTTATGTTAAAGAGACATTGATTTAAGTGGAACTATAGAAAATTTGCACCTTATTAGATAAAAAAAGGTTGAATATTGGCAATTGGTGTTCCACTTAATAGATGCTAAGGAGGGTAGTAAAGCAATAAGGACTGTGAAGGCAAGGCAGAGTCCTTCAGGTGTGGTGCAGTTAAGCAGAACTGTGGTTGTTTTTATTACAGAATGGCTAGATTCTTGCAGATGTGAACTGAGCATTATTGAGTGCCCTTTCCTCTTTGTAGAGAAAAAGAGGTTGAAGATGGTGAAAGAGTTCATGCCGATGTACAGAAGTCTTTAAGGTCCTTTAATATTCATCAGTATCCAAAGGATTTAAGAAAAAATTTAAAAACACACACAAGATTTAAAAAATGAGAGCACTGAGGATAAGAGAAAATAAAATAAAACCCAGATTTTCTACCGTGATATACGAGGTCTGACAATTAAGTTTATGAACTTGCCACCATTTGCTTACATTGGCAGCACGGTACAACTGGGTTAGGTGTCATAATCGTGATATTATCTGTGTCTCACAGCTGTGTTTGTGTTGACGTATAGCGGTGTCTTGCTGAGTGGCATTCATTATTGTTGTGGCGTGTTTTTGTGTGCTGTTGCAAGAATGTTGGAGCTTGAATTAGAGCAATGAACAAACATTAAATTTCTTGTTAACAACTTGGCAAGAGTGGACGTGAAATCAGGGACATGTGAGTCCAAGTTTATGGGGATAATGCCACGAAGAAAACGGCAGTGTACAAATGGGTTAAACATTTTTCTGAGGGGAAAGTGTCACTGATGAAGAGAGTTCAGGGCAGCCAGTAACAAGCAGAACTGATGAAAACATTGCAAAAATTCATGGAATTTTGTGTCAAAATCATCAGCTGATTGTGAGACTCATAGCAGACCAAGTAAACATTGATAGAGAAACAGAAAAATTTTAACTGAAAATCTTGGCATGAAGGATGAACAAAAAGCAGAGGAGAGTCAAAGTTTGCCAAAACCTTTTGGAGAGGCGAGACTGTGTTTTGGGCCATGCTATCACAGGGTGTAGCAATACGACCCCAAAGCATCAAAGTGCACATTGGAAGTCAGCCAGTTCTCCAAGACCAAAAAAGTTCCATCAGTCCAAATCAAGAGTCAAAACGATGTTGCTAACCATGTTTGATATCAGAGGGATTGTTCATTATGAATTTGTGCCACCTGGACAGTCAACCAAGCTTACTATTTGGAAGTGCCGAAAAGGCTGCATGAAAAGGTTAAACAAAAACTACCTGAACTTTTCGCTAACAACTCCTTGCATCATGACAATGCACCAGCTCACAGGCACTGTCTTTGAGGGAGATTTTAGCCAGTAAACAAGTAACTGTATTGGAACACCCTTCCTGCTCACCTGATTTGGCCCCCAATGACTTTTTCTTTACCTGAAAATAAAGGAAATATTGAAAGGAAGACATTTGGTTGACCTTCAGGACATCAAGGGTAATACAACAACAGCTCTGATGGCCATTCCAGAAAGAGTTCCAAAATTGCTTTGAAGGGTGGACTAGGCGCTGGTTTCGGTGCATAGCTTCCCAAGGGGAGTACTTTGAAGGTGACCGTAGTGATATTCAGCAATGAGGTATACAGCACTTTTTCTAGGATGAGTTTGGGAACTTAATTGTCAGACCTTGTAAACGGTGGCCAGCACAGAACTTCCTCAAATCATCTGTGAAAGGAGAAAGTATAAATAATATCCAGCACAGTGCTTTCCTTCCTAAGAAGCAACTGCAATTCTGGATTCCTATATAATGTACCAGTAGGTACCATGGAGAGGCTGACATTTCCTGAGAAAACAGGTATCTTTTAATTAACATAAATTGTATTTCAAGATTTGACTACAGTACTGGAATAGCTAAGAAAAGGTGTTCTTTCCAGAGTCTATTTCCAGCCTTCTTAATATTCCATAACAATTATTCTTTTAAGTGGGGTCTGAGAGGGTCCTCTGAATCTGATTGTGTAGTAGTGATACTTTTAGTATATGTATCTCTTAAAAGCACTGCATTAAAAGCAGAATTGTTAACTCTGGTAGGCCATTTTTTTCTTTTCAGAAAGATTGAATGAAGTATTTTCACATTTTGTAAGAATGCTCTATGGACCAAAAAAGTTTGAAAATGATTTCTTCATTCTATTTGTCAATTGGTATCAATGAAGAAATGAATTCCACTCTCTGTGGGTGGCTGGATTAAGACTGTATGTAAAAGGGGCATGAGGTAGTATGCTTAGACCCATTAAGAACATCCCCATTTCTGGAAAAACATCTGAAATAGCTCTTCTAGGGAGTGCTGTCCAGTATCCAACATGTTCCTGTAAGAAGAGTGACAATACTATGACTTCCCTCCCTCTGCCCACTACTTGTTTTCACTTGTCCTCAGCCTCCCACCCTTTTCTATTTCCCTTCCAAATCAACATATTCTACAACACTTTAGTTTTCTTTTAAAGTTTAAGTGTAAAACATTATAGTGTTTATACGATTTACCTTTTAAAGTGATTCTTCTACTTAAATATGATACTAAAAGCTCTTACTTTTAGAAGAGATCAACTCCATTCTTAGATTTTCAAGAATTTCAAATTTAGTTTTTGCCTGTTTAAGGTCACTTTTGTATAATTAAGTGCCAACTAACTGTACAATGTTTGTGATCCTATGAATACGTTGCAAGTATAAGAGCTTTGGCACTGAGATGAAAACTCACGTCTTTCACAAATAGATTACTTCTTTTTAGTTGATGCACACAAAATCTAGTTTAAGTGTTTGAACTTTATAACCCTATCTATTGCCTGGCACAACTTTATCACACAAAATATAATAATCACAGTAAGTGGAACATTGATTTTTGAGACAGATTTCAATAAAAAGTGTACTGTGGACAGTGTTTCCACCTCTTGAATTTAACGTCTTCCTTGGCAATTAGATCTAAAGGTAATAGGCAGAGATGTCTCTTAGTTGGCAAAACACACACATAAAACATGAGCATTTTCCTCCCCAGGATGACGGCAAGATATCAAGGATGCCAAAGAGCAAAGGAATGTTAACCTAATCCAAAAAGTGAAAGATTTTCAATTAAATATAACTAAAATGTTCCAAGAAAAAAAGATACTCGCTGAGATTCACAATTTTAAAAATGTTTCAAGTGTTCATCAGTTTTTTTTCCAGATATTTGACTTGTTACCAAGACGATTCAGAAACAAGGAATAAAAGTATTTTTTGTACAGCAAAATGATTATGTGACTGGATTTTTTTATAAAAAGGATTCTGCACTTTTGCATATATATAGATGCCACGTATTAAATGAAATATACTGTAAGTGCCTCTTTTGGTGCCACTGTCCAGAAGGAAAAAGCTCTCCTCCTATACGAGCTAAATTGAGATTTCTTTTGTTTTAAATGCCTGCCTTCGGGGTACGTAAAAGTGGGAGATGGGTTGGAAACCTGAAGCTAAGGGGGATGGGACAGAGAAGGCTCAGACAGTGAATCCATAGACTGAATGTGTGTGAGAAAATCCTCTTCCAGCCTCGGAGAGGGTGTCTCCCCCAATACCAGCTCCCTCCCCCCGGGCTCGTGGGGCGGGTCTGGTTTGCTCTGTAGCAGCGGCGGCCGCCGCAGCAGCCCCGGGGCTGAGCGGCAGCGGCCTCTAGGCACTGCAGGAAAGCGGCGGTTCCAAGAGCGCGAGGCCCTGGGGAGATCTGGCCGAGGTTGCCACCAGGATGGAGGAAGCGTCGAGTGGAGCCGAGCCACCGGGGAAGGATTTCCTCCCCAGCTCAGCTCCCCTACAGCGTGACGGGGCCTGTGCCGAGCGCGTGCAGAGGTGGAAGGAGCCTGCGCCTCGGGCCTGGCAGCAGCAGCCCGGGAACGAGGCGGGCACAGCGGGGTAACTGGCGAGCTGTAGCCGCTTTCGGGAACCTACGCCGCCACGGCCGCTCATTGTCTCTCCCCTTCCACCCGGGGGCAAACAGGAAGCGCGCCGCTTGGCCGAGCGACGGACGGGCGTCCTGGCCAATGAGCACTACCAACGGAGAGCGTGGTGGCGAATGAGCGCGGAGAAGAGGGGCGGAACTTCCGGGCGGGCTGTCACCCTCTTCCCCCCTTTTGGGCTGGAGGCTCCACCTTTTGTGTTTCCCGCACAGTCAATCAAAATAGGAAAAAAAATCCCCGGACCGCTCCGGCCGTGTCCGCCGCCGCTTCCCGCATCCTCTCCCGCCGCCGCCGCCTTCGCTCCTCACCATGTGTAAGGCGGCGGGGAGCCCTGCCTGAGGTGCCCTAAACACACTATGACCGGTACGTAAAGCCGAGAGAGAGCAACCTTTGCTGCTGCCGCCGCCGCCGCTGCCGCCGACCACAGCCAGCCCGGGGCCGCCGCCTGCGGCTCCCGGCCCCGTGTGTGCGACCGAGTGTCTGTGAGAGGCAGAAAGCCGCACTCCCCTCCGCCCCCCTCCCTGCCAGCTACCGTCCACCCCTCCAGCCCCAGCAACGCTGTGTCCCCGCCAGGCCCCTGGGCAGGCGGCCCGGTCCGCCGGGAGCGCATCCCCTTGTGTGCGGGCGCGGGCGGCGGGCGTGTGAGTGACTGACGGTGCGAGAGGAGCAAGCGCGAGTGAGAGCGAGCGGCGCGAAGGGAAAGGGGAGGAGAGGAGAGGGGGCAGGGGCAGCGCGGGGAGGAGGAGGAGGAGGGAAAGAGGAGGAGGAGGAGGGTTACAGGCAGCGGCGGGCGGGGGCAGCAGCAGGAGGGGAGGAGGGAGCCGCCGCCGCCGCCGCCGGGGGGCGGGTGGGGGAGGGGAAGGGGACTCGTTCCGGGCTTTCGGAATAATTTCGCCTCGGCCCGCGGGCCCCCTCCCTCTCCTCCACCCGCCTTCCTCCCCACCCCCCCGCGCTGTGCCTGCAGCTCCCGAAAAGCCCGTGAAACAAGAGGAAATGGCTGCCTTGGACGTGGACAGTGGCGGCGGCAGCGGCGGCGGCCACGGCGAGTATCTGCAGCAACAGCAGCAGCAGCAGCAGCAGCAGCAGCA
>PVJL010012255.1:0-10235 GCA_004026885.1 Lyroderma lyra
TCTCCCCTTGTCCCCTCTCTGTCTCCCCCTTTCCTCCCGTCTCTATGACCCAAGACGGCTGACACTACACTCAATCTCATTCACTGTTTCTTGTTTTGTTGCTGTTGTTGTTTCATCTTATTATTAAATTTCATTTTTACTAGTTTCCCCTTTTCTCAATTACAGTTGACATTCGATAGTGTATTCGTTTCAGGCGTACGATATAGTGATTATAGACATTTTTGTGACGTAAGACGTGACCCCCACCCCCCATGCGTCTCGTGCCCATCTGACACCACCCACAGTTGTGACAATATTGTTGATACCTTTGTCCCTTCCATCCCCGTGACGATTTCGCAACTGCCCCCCACGGCCCCTCCCTCTGGCAGCCACACGTGTCCTGTATCTACGAGGCTTTTTCTGTTTTGTTGGTTCATTTATTCTGTTTTGTTGGTTCATTTATTTTGGTTTTTACATTTCTCACGTAAGTGAGCTCATATGGTATTTGTCTTTCTGTGTCTGACTTCGTTCACTTAGCATAAACCCCACCAGGCCCATCCACGTTGCAAAAGGTAAAATTTCGTTCTTTTTCACGGCCGAGTAATATTCCACCGTGTGTGTGCGCCACACCCGCTTCGCCCGGCCACCCACCGGGGGGCTCCTGGGCCGTTTCCGTATCTCGGCTATTGTGACCCCCGCGCCGCGAACACAGGGCTGCAGCTACCGTCTCAAGTTCTGGATTCCAGCGGTGGAATTGCTGCGTCCTGTGGCAGTTCTAGGTTTGGTTTTTTGAGGACCCTCGGCACTGTTTTCCTGTGGCACCAACGTGCAATCGCTCCAGCAGTGCACAGGGCTCCCTTTCCCCACGTCCTCGTCACACTTGCTGCCTGTTGATTATTGATGACGGCCATTCTGACACGTGTGAGGTCAGGTCTCATTGTGGTTTTAATTAGCATTTCTCTGATGATCAGTGACTGCTGGCCATCTGTATATCCTCGTTGGAGAAATGTCTATCAGATCCTCTGCCCAGTTTTAATTGGTTTTTTGTATTTGCTTGTTTGTTTGTTTGTTTTGGTGTTAAGATGTACGAGTTATTTATCAATTTTGGATATTTACCCCTTATTGAATGTATCATTGGCTAATACCTTTTCCCATTCGGTAGGCGGTCTTTCTGTGTTGTTGGTGGTTTGTTTTGCTGTGCAAAACCTTTTTCACTTGATATAGTCCCATTTCTTTATTTTTTCTCGTTTCCTTTGCCTGAGGAGACACATCAGGAAACAATACTACTAACAGCAATCCAGAGCGTTCTGCTTACGCTTCCTTCTAGGAGTTTTACGGTTTGGAGTCTTACGTGTAAGTCTCCCCATCCGTTTTGAGTTTATCCTCCTGTATGGTGTACGAAAGGGCTGTAATTGCTTTCTGTTGCGCACGTCTGCTCAATTTTTGCAACATCATTTATTGAAGTGGACTGTCTTTACCCGACTGTGTATTCTTATCTCATCTGTCAGAGATGAATTGACCATGTAGGTATGGGTTTCTCTCTAGGCTTTCAATTCTGCTCCATTGATCTATATGTTTGTTTTTTTATGCTAGTACCATGCTGTTTTGTTTACTATAGCCTCGTGGTATAGTTGATATCAGGTAGCCTGGTACTGCCAACTCCATTCTTCTCTCTCAAGACTGTCTTTGTCTGGTTTTGGAATCAGGGAAATTGTGGCCTCATAAAATGAGCCTGGCAGGCTTCCCTCCTCTTCAATTTTCTGGAATAGTTTGAGAAGCACGGGTGCTAATTCTTGGAATGTTTGCTAAAATTCACCTGTGAAGCCATCTGGTCCAGGACTGTTGTTTGCTGGGAGTTCTTTTTCTTTTTTAATTATTATTATTACTGATTTGATTTTGTTCATAGTTAGCAGTCAGTTCAGTATGCCCTTTGGGTGTGTCATTTGTGGAGTTAATTGGGGGGTGCTCTTTTGTGATCTGAAGTTGACCACCAGGTTTCTGGGGGCCTCTGGGGCCAATGACACTTGCTGCCTGTGCCTGGCCAGGTGCCACCTAGTAGGAGCTACACAATGATCTGTCATTGGTAGTTTCCTGTGCTGAGCGTGGAGGCACCTACCTGGGAGAGGCTATGCTTTAAACCAAGGCTGGCTGCCACTAGTGCTGGGCTTGGGTCACCTAGCAAGAGGTACAGGACACATCAAGGCCAGCTTCTGCTTGTTTGAGGTCTGTGGACCTTTGAGAGATTTTAGAAAAGTCAGCAGCATGAGCTGAGGCCAGCTGCTTGTGTGCAAAAGCTACTGAAAGAGTTTAGAGCTGGTGCACTACTTGGGTGGAGTGGGGTGGGGTCTCTGGAACCACCAGGGGCAAGCGGTGTTAGCCAGGTTAATGGAGACTCAGATTTGGCAGCTCACCTGTGCCTGCCAGTCGTGTGTGGGGAGGGCTCAACCAAGAACAATGATACCTGCCAGCACTTCTGTCCAGGAGAGAACAGCTGCTCCAGCCCTTACTCTGAGGTCACACAACTGAGTTCCTCTTTGCATGTCCCTATCACTTTTTGAGCTGCTATCCCTTCGCTGGAGCTTAGGGTGAGTGTTTGTGAGTGAGCCTGTGCTCGGGCCCTTTAAAAGAATGCTTGCAGCTACAGCAGCCCTCCACCTGACCCGGGCCGAATCCCTGCTGATTTCCACAGCCAGATGTTGTGGGACCTCCTCTTCCTGGCACTGATGCTCCAGGCTAGGGAGCCCGTTGCGGGGTTGGGACCCCTTGCTCCTCAGGGAGATCCTCTGCAGCGGAGAGAGCCCTCCTGATTCTTAACTGCCACCTGCGGGTGTGGGACCAGCCTGTTTCGCATCTCTGCCTCTCCTACCAGTCTTGACTTGGCTTCTTCATATCTTTAGTTAGAGGAGTTCTGGAGGTGGTTCTCAAGGTTGGCTGTTCTGTAATTTAGTTGTAATTTGATGTGGTCATGGGAGGAGGCAAGCACAGCATTTACCTCCTCTACCACCTTGATCGGAAGTCCTCTCGTTCATTCACTGTTAACCATAACTTTCATGGACCCCTCTTGGCTTGGTGTCATAGGGTAACTGCACCCCAGCAAGGTGGGCTGCTACACTTACATTGTTAAGGCAGCAACGTACCGTGGTTTAGAACGTGGTCTCTCTCTGTAGGCTACAGAGATAAAATTCCAGCTCAGCTAGGTGGTTGGTCTTGAGCTCACGCTATTTCTGTGTGCCACAGTTTCCTTTTCTGTAAAATGGAGATAATAATGGAACCTTCTTCATAAGGTGAAGACTAGATATTGTGAAGAAAAGATAAGCTCATATATGTGAAGACCTTAAAATAACGACCGATACGCAATCAATGCTCAATAAATATTAACTCTTTTCACTGTGGTCAGGAACTGCACTAGGAAGTTACACACATGATCCCATTCAATCCTCACAAAACTCCCAAGGTATGGAAAGCACTATCCCATTTTAGAGACAAGGAAACCAAGGTTCCAGCTTGTTCAAGAACTTCTCCAAAGTCACAGAGCTAATAGGTGACAGAACCAAGAGGACGGTCACTCAGAATCTGTGTGGCTACAAAACCTAGGTCCTCTCTACTCCATCACTGGGTGGGGGAATTTAGTGTGCATACCAGAGGACATTATGGTCTAAAGTAAATAGCCGGGGGAGGGGACAGCATAGCTTGTTTTCTATGTTACTTTTGTTTTACTATTACTAAAAGGGAGGGAATGTAGGTATAATCTAACACAAGTTTTAAAGGAGGAGAAAGAAGAGTGGGTAGTAGGAGGTGGTCCTCAGTGCTGTGGTCCCAGGTCAGCAATGCAAATCGTCAGGCACCCCCGCAGACCTGACCCAGGAGCCTTCCAAGTTACTCTGATGCACACGCCGATGCACACGCCGATGCACACGCCGATGCACACGCCGATGCATACTCCGATGCACACGCCGATGCACACGCCAATGTACACGCCGATGCACACGCCGATGCACACTCAAGTTTGAGAACCACGGTGCTCACCAAAACCGAGTGTGAGCGTTGGTAGTGAAGAAATCGGGCAGGGGGTTCCCTGGTGGAGTCGTGGCTAGGCTTCCGCGCTCTCACCACCGCAGCCTGGGTTCGATCCCCGCTCAGGGAACCAACCGCAACAAAAAGAAATCGGGCGAAGGCCACAGGATGGATGTCGGTTGGGAAGGAGGGCCGTTTGGGACCATTTCCTGGTGACCTCATGGAATGTGCCACTCTCCCTGACCCCCGGAAGAGACAAGGGGGCGCAAAGGGGTAGGCGGTTCGCTCCAGGTGCAAGCTCATTTCACCCGTGGCTTCCGCCCCTGTAAGCCCGCACGGTTCTTACAAACAGGAAATAATGTTTCCAACACGTGTGGCTGTCACAAACGTGTGCCTGTACAGTTAGGTGGGGTTTTCCCCACAGCACATTTATAAAAGTAAAAACAAAAACAGCGTTGATTAGGTCCCTCCTGTGCGCCAGGTCCCCCACTAGGCTTGTCCTTTCTCGTGGATTTTTTCCTCCACGACTTCCCAGAACGGTTCTGTGAACAAAAATTCCTGTGATTTTTATAGACAAGGAAATGTCAGCTCCAAGAATTTAAGTCACTTTGCTGTAGGCCACGCAACTGTGACCGGGAGCCGAGGGTCCTGAAGCACAAATTCAGACACCCAGTCTGGCGTACAGTTAGGTCACCGTGCCACTTCGGAGACAGATGTGTGTTAAGGAGCCCTCATGTCACAGGCACTAGAGGGAGACAGACATAGAAGCCACCCCACCCCTGGGCCATCCCAGGAGCCAGGCAGACCCCCTGCCCCCCAATTTCCATCCCTGCCTGGATGGGTGACACCAGGCTCTATTGTCAGAGAGGGGTGAACCGGGCCAATGGGAGAGACAGCCAATTAAAAAAAATTTTTTTTTCAGGTCAATCTTGGTGGTAAAAACAATAGCAAAGTCCAAACCACGAACTAAAAATTTCTGACTTCAGATACTGAATTCCGATTCCAGATACAGAAGAGTTAAAGGTTCCTGGTTCTTGGGGCGCGGCGGGGGTTGGCGGGGGGAGCAAGCTCAGACGTCTTTGAAAAGGTGATTTTTATTTTATTATTATTTTTTTTAATGCTAAAATCTTTTAAAGTTCATTTTAATTGTACAAGATGGGAAAATTTTTGTAAAGTGTACAATATTTCCTGTAAGTATAAGAAGAATACTAGTGTACTATAAATGGTTTAATATATAGAAAAATATTAATATTAATCACTATGCTGCAATGTAAAAGTGATTTTTAAAAGATGAACCTGGCGGATGGCTCCACGTGCAAGAACCCTAACGGCGGTGACAGTGCGTGGTGCCATTACCTCGTTCCTACTTTCTTCTAAGCGAGAAAGGGAGAACTTGGGCCTGTCCTCCAGGTAAGGTTCGGGGCTCTGTCGTGCCCTTCCTCCCGTCAGCTCACCCCGCAGGCTTCCCCGGGGGGGGTCCTCTCTCCACCACTGTTGGCACGGTAACACCACCAAATAAGGTCACTGCCAGCAGGTGTCTCCCAGCTCCTTGCCGGGTCCTAAGTCCTGAAAGGCAGACACTTCGCAGCACGCAGCAGGACACGGACACTGTATTTGTGCTCCCCAAGGGGCTGAATGATTGAACCCCGCCCCCAGCATGGTCGGAAATGGCTATCTTTACAGTTAGAGCTTTATTTCCTTTCTTAGGGTTATCGTAACTACCTGTTTTGTAGCAAGTCCCTAAGGTGCTTGTTAAAACGAACAAGAATAGCTGGCATTTGAGATGATTCCATGCAAGTATCTCTAATCCTGTCGTCGACGCCTGAAAACATGAAAGCACATCTTAGAGCTAACGCTCACGAGTTGCAAAGTACGGATTTCCCACTTGCAGGGTAGAAGGAGGGCGTGGCCACTCCTCGGGGGTGCCTAGTCACAGTCCCTCCTTCAGCCCCATGAGGTTTTCCAGTTTGGACAATGACGTGGACACCTGTCACCCCGAGAGCCTCTAGCTACTCAGATCTCAAGCCCCTAGTGTTGCCGTGGTGATAACAAAGGCCACTTTCACAGGGTACAGCAAACGGATTACTTGGGAAGAGTAAACAAATATTCAAGAGTATTTCTGCCAACTTGTTGATGGGAGAATCATTTTCACCTATTTTTCCTTTTTATTTACAGCTTTAATTCTAGGGTTTTTTTTCTGTTTAATCCTTTCCCTTTTTTTTTGCCTTTTTTTTTGGTATGTGGGTAGCTCTCTAGATGGGGATGGAACCCAGGCCACAGCCTTAAGCCACTGCACCACCAGGGAGCTCCATAATCCGTTCCCTTTTTAATCGTGGTAAAATACACATAAAATTAACCGTCTTAACCACGCTTAAGGGTACAGGTCAGTAGGCGTAAGTCTATTCACATTGTGCAACACATCGCCAGAACTTTCTCATCTTGCAAAACTGAAACGCGACACCCATTAGACATTTCCTCTCCGCCCAGCCCCCGGGGGGCCGCCACACCACTGTCTGCTTGGGTGAGTGTGATGGCTCTAGGCACCTCTTTTAAGCGGAATCGTACAGTATGTGTCCTTTTATGACGGGCTTATTGTCACTGAGCACAATGTCCTCGAGGTTCGTTCGTGCTACAGCGTGGGACAAGACTTCCTTCCTTTTTAAGGCTGAATAATATACCATCGTACGGACACCCACGTTTTCCTCATGCATTCATGCATCACCGATGGACCGTTGGGGTGCCTCCACCTTTTAGCCACCGTGAATAATGCTTCTAAGAACGCGGGTGGACATATCTCTGCAGCACTCTGCTTTCAGTTCTTCTGGGTCTATACCCCGAAGTGGGACGACTGGATCAGAAGGCAGTTAGTTCCATTTTCACTTTTGGAAGAACCTCTGTACCGTTTTCCACAGCGACGGGACCATTGCACGTGCCCATTGACGGTGCACCAAGGATCCGACTTCTTTCCATCCTCACCCACACTGGCTGTTCTCTGTTTCATTCGCAGTAGCAATCCCCATGGCTGTGAGCTGATGTCTTACGGCGGTTTTGGCTGGTGTTTACTAACAACTACTGATGCTCAACAGCTTCATTGGCCTGTTGGTCGTCTGTGTACGCTCTTGGGAGAAATGGCTACTCAAGTCTTTGCCCATTTTAAATTCAGGTTATTTGGGTCTCTGGTTGCTGCTTACGTCCTCTATCCACAGTCAGTGAATCAAGCCCTTACCCTCTTGTTTTTAATATTCTTGAACTGAGAAATCCCCAAGAGACGCTCCTCTTTAGAAATACTACAAATACAGAGAATTTTGCTTGCAAGAAATCCTGAGGTCGGGAAGTAGCTAGAAGGGCATCATTTTATAAACCTCAGCTGACCATTGCTATGGGTTGTGTAGAACTCCTGGAGGAGGTGTGATATGTAAGGTCTTTCATAAAGATGTATTATTGTTATTTCTGTTCTCACTCATTTCAGTTCAAGAACGTTACAGAGTGCCTACTCTATGGCAGGCACCGAGCCACGGATACGTTAGAGCGAATACAAAACACACAACCTATTACAACCCCTTCGATCCATCACCAACCAGCTAGACTCTGGGCCACTATTTCTGGGTAGACAGTTGACGGCTAAACAGCGTAGAGTTAGGGAAGCTGACTTGTGTGTAGTGAAAAATTCATGTACAACTTCTGACTGCCCCCAAACTTAACTCCAGTCCCCCGGTATCGCAGGGGGAAATGTGGTTCCAGGACCCCCCAGGATGCTCAAGGCCCTTATATAAAACAGCACAGAATAATGCACTGCAGATTTCCAACCGCAGATCGAAAATACTGTTGCTTGAATCCTCAGATGCAAAGCCCGGGAATTCAGAGGGCCAACTGGATGTTTATTGAAAAAAAAAAAATCCAAGTACAAATATGGACCTGCACAGTTCAAATCCGTGTTTGAAGGGTCAACGGCATCTATTTTTTGAACAAGGAGTTTAAAAAGCTACAGATCTCTTTTGAGCTTTTCTGCCAGAGGGTTCTGCTCTCAATGAGGAAGCAGACACCCTTAAGGCAGCCTGGTGTTTGGGTTGGGCCTCTCCCTTTTCCCAAGCCCCACCCAGGTGACAACTACACCCTATCTGAAAAATCTAGTTTCTTTAAAATTCTTGGTAAGGTGTTGGAGAGACTTCTTACACAAGGCTATCGTTTCTGCTTCTCAACAGAAGTTCACGGCGCATGCAGAAAAAAAATAAATTCATTTTGATTGCAATTTGTTGAATCAGATACAAAAAACCTCAACCTGTCCTTAGAATACACACAGCTATCATGGGATTTTCTACGTCGGTATACATCTTTTCCAGGCCGTCAGAGTTGTTGGCCGACAACACCCTCCGTCTATTTCTGGGTCCCAAATCTGAGCCTAACCCAAAACCCCCAAAAGGCGAAGGCACGTGAAAGTATCCCTAACCTCTGCCGGCGCCTCAGGGACACGGCCGCCTCCCAGGGCTGAGGAGCCAGCAGGGCCAGCCCCGAGGGGAAAGGACCCACAGAGGGGGGTCACTTCCTCAATGCCATCACGTCACTGGGTCTCTGATGGCCCCACTTCTTCAAACCCCACCCATGTTCACGTCCTTAGATGCTTCTGGACATTTCTTATTTATCGAACATGAAAACAATCACATTGCTGAAAAACCCTGGTAATAGGTGTTTGAATGTCTTAAATACGACGTTCTGTAGTAATTACCACTCTGTAGAGTTCAACTCCAGAAAAGCCTCTGCGAGAGGCAGGACCAGGTGGCCAAGGGGTAGAGCACGGGCTTCCCACAGCGCTTCTGAAGGGCCCCTCAGGCTGGAGAGTAACGGCCTGTCTGGAGGAGGAAATGTCCACTCAAGGCCCCCTCCGTAGGTCAGGCTCCCTGTCTACAAACCCCCTCTCCCCCTTCCCCTTGTGTGTGGTCTGGCCCCCGGTTTCGTGTTACTAGGATGAAGGTGTTTGGGATTAAGCCCTTGACATAAACACGAACACACCTACATCCACACAACAATGACACCAAAAAGTAACTTCCTGTAGAGTTCAAGGGAAAAGTTGAGGCAGAAGTGATTCGGACAATCATGAGCAGAAAAGAGGGTTACCCCAGGTATGCCCCGGAATTGTGACACCGACTGTCAGAGCACTCCCGGAATCTTCTGGGTGACTGAGCAGTCCAGTCTGTTATTTCGGGATGGTTAAAACAAACGATGGGCCTCACACCAGGTGGACTGTGGGCGAGGGAGCAAACGTGTAAGCGTTTTTGCGTCCGCATTTCCTGATTTAGGAACAGGAGGCGTGGGGGGCGGGTTTAGGAATGTATAATATTATGCCTGTTCATGAATCTGTGTGTACTTGGTCTAGTGCTGGTTGGTGTCTTGGGCCCAAGAGGCGTGACCAAAAAAAATAACAAGCTCCTGGGCTAAAAAATGGGCTAAAAAATGGAAACATTCAAAATCTTGTTTGGGTCCTCCCAGAATCGATGAAACCATCTTCCCTTTTGATAGCTCAGCCAGGCTGTCTTGTATCTTGTTGTGTGGACCCATAAATGCATTTAATACACAGAGGGTCATTTTCTCTTGAGTCTGGCGGGAGTGCATATGAATGCCTGAGACCCGACCCTCTCTGTGAGCCCCAAAGACGCAGGGGCCACATTCTCGATGAGAGTCTCGTTTCCATAAAACAGTTTATAAACAGACAGATGTTTGCTGGAACACCTTCTGCCGAGTCCAATCACCCTTCTAGTTTATAAAGACGTCCATCTGTATCAGCACATACAAATATACTATCAGCGTAAGTGGGCCATGCAGTGTACACACCAAAAGAGAGATGTATACACATCCGAAGAGACAGTGTCTGTGTATCACGTAAGTACTGCTGGGGACCACTTGGAGCACCTCTCGTGACCTGCAGAAGTCCAACGTGACCTGCAGTCAATGTTCTGTGGTCGGTGTGCACTGAGCATTACCCACTCTCACAGGTTTTTTTTCCTGTTGTACAGTGTGTATACACGTTTTTGGCACACTCTGTGTCGTCCAAGACGCCATGAGAAAGAAACGGATCCTACAAGGAGGCCGAGGGAAGGCTGGCTGCCGCCTCCTCAGTACAAAGCAGTCTGAGAAGGTGCCCACCCGGGCACCCTGCACGCTGCCACAGCTCACACACAGCTCAGCAGCAAAGTGCGGAAGTGCAGGGAACTTCTGATCTAGAAAAGTACTGAGGCAAACACACTCCC
>PVJL010012255.1:19340-38481 GCA_004026885.1 Lyroderma lyra
GACCCTCCCCCACGAGCCTTAGACGGGGCGACCCTCCCCCACGAGCCTTAGACGGGGCGACCCTCCCCCACGAGCCTTAGACGGGGCGACCCTCCCCCACGAGCCTTAGACCTTGCATCTGGGCGGCGGGAGGGGAGGACCCTCTCCCCCCAGCAGGGTTAGACCACCACACTGGGCCACATCGAATGGACACAGAGTCAGGGAAAACGACCCAAACAGGCAAAGAAGAGACCACACCGTCCCCCACACAGATGAGGAGGGGGACGCACAGGGCAGGGGAGGAGCCAGGATGACAAAGCCCCGGAACTGAGAGGGACAGCAGAAACCATTCACGGCCCGCAGTTCCCACCTGAGTCCTCCGATCCGCTGGGGGCGGGAGGGGCCGCCTCCCAGAAGCGCCCGCGTCTCCACGAAGACCTTTCTGAGGTTCTGTGACCCCAACCTGAGACCAAAATTCCAACTGACGGCGCCCCGGGCTGGCCTGAGGTGAGCCTGTGACTAGTGGACGCAAGGGGACAGCACCACACTCCCGAGAAGGCCCTGCTCAGAGACAGGTCGCCGTCACCACCCCAGCTCCTCTGCCACCATCGTCCCCAATCCCTACGGGGAGAGACAGAGAGCAGGGGACGCGCCTCACCCAGGCGCCCTGGTGGCCTGAACGCTGCCCGTGAGCCCACCACGATTCAGCCTCCCACACGCCGCCCTGGTCCAGCTCGGGGCATCCTCGGACACAGGCCCCTCGGACACAGGCCCCTCGGACAGAGGCCCCTCGGACAGAGACTCTGGTTCTGGTGACAGCCCCCGCCCGGACACCTGTCGGCAGAGCCGGCAGCCGCTGTGGCCGCCTGGTGACCTCCTGACGTCCCTCTGTCCTTCGTTCCTGCACAAAAAGCAAGGGGTCAAGCAGGGCCACTGCCCGGGTCCTGGTTCCCTGTTGCCCCATCCGTGGAGATGACGGGCAGGAGGGGGCCCACGGGACAGGGGTGTACAAGGGGCCCCCCCAAACCAGAATTTATCTGTGAAAAATCCCGTATTTATTCTCACATGTTGAAATTAACCTCCTGTCACCTTGGAAGTCCTCCCTGTTGGATGCACGACCCCCATCGAGACGCTTGCCCAGCTAGAACCGCTGGCGAGCACGTCGGTCCTGACGCCGTGTTTGTGTCACCTCCTCCCCGTCGGCAACACGTGTCCCTTTGAGGACTTTTCATCCGGGGAAACAAAATAAGTCACTCAGGGGTGAGACCAGGTGACTGGGCGGGTGGGGCACGTTTTTGGTCCAAACCTGCTGAGCACCAGCGTGGGGTAGGCAGGTGCGCTGTCACGCTGCAGGTGTCCGTGTCCGTCACCCACCATGCAACAGGCACACGCGGTGACAGAGTCTCCAAAACAGTCACCGACGCTGCACGCAGCCTCTCCCCACCACGCCCGCTGGTGCCCGGATGCAGACGGGTTCTAGAACCCTCCCCCAGCGGGGGGACCTGTGCGACCAGGGGCCACCCTCCAGGAGATCATTCTGGGGTTTTGGGGTCCCCTCGTACGTGACCTGTAGTGAAGCCAGTCTGCGGCCTCATATGCCCTCGGGCCGGCACATCGGGCAGCACCTCGCAGTCCTTCCTGGTGGGGGACCCTCCTGCACCTGCCGGGGAGCCACAGGGAAACGGGGCACCTGCGAGCCGGTGGGCGCACACACCTGCCCGCCCCCCGCGCCCCCAACCAGCCGCCCACCGCTTTTCTCCTTTAAACCTCGGATCGTGGTTTCACTAAAATCCCCTTTGGATGGGGAAGAAAATAGAAGCCCCAGCTGGACGCCGCGGCCTCAGCACAATGTCCAAGTCCGCAGGTCCTGCCCCGCCCAAAGGCCGCCAGTCGGGCGGAGGATGGGCTGCAGGCCAGAGGCTGGGGGCTGCACTCATCCTCTCAGGGATTAAGAGAGAAGAGCAGGGGGCGGGGGACCACCCCACCCCTGCTCCGTGTCCCGCTGTGTCCCACTTTCAGACGCCCGGAGCCGGCAGCAGCCCCCCGACCCCCAAGGCCCCCTCCCCTCCTGCAGCAGGGCAAAGGATGTCACCTTTGAACACTGTCACTTCTAAAAGATGTCGAGGGTTTAGAAGCAGCACGCGCGTCCCTCTTGTGACCCCTCTGAAGCCCTTATTTAAAAAAAAGCCACCATGGAGCAGGATCTGATGGGGTGCGGGGAGCCCCTGTCGCTAACCCCTAAGCCTGCTCTGTATGCACAGGGGGCAGGTCACACCCGTCCCCACACGGCTGAGACCGGGCGTGTCACCAAGGCGCCCCAGGCTGCGCAGGTCGCGCCCCCCTCTCAGGCAGCCTTCCTCCTGCGCGCACGGACCCTTCCCCTTCCCAGGAGCCCATCCCCGTGACACCCGGGGGAGGGTACGCGATGCTCCGCCCTCTCACCGCCCCGCTGGCACCTCTGTCGGGGGCCCGCCTTCTCTGTGCCTCGGGGAGGACCTTCGAGGCCGGTGCACCCAAATATTCGGGAAGCCGTGAGCGGACAAAGACCGCCACGCCAGGTGGGCCCTCCGTTCCCATCGTGCGCCTGGAGCCCGGAGGCCACCCACCTCGTCCACGGGCCGGTCGGGGACACAGCCCAACACCCAGCCAAACGGGCATGGCGGCCGGCTGCTTTTGGGGCGACCCAGGATGAGGCTGTGCACCCCTGACAGGGAGGGGCCGGCAGGGGGTGCAAAATAAATACCAGGCCGGGGGGGTCGTGTTCGGGTCCTCCCTTTCGAGCCCTTAAACATCCCTTCGGTCGGAAACGAGGAGACGACGACGACAGAAACAAACTACGGAAACCTCGGCCAGGGGCCGGCCGGCGCGCCTCCGCCCTCCGTCGGCTCTCTCAGAAGGAACCGGAGAGAAGCAGTGTCCCCACATCCGACGTGTTCTGCTGAGTGACGAACGCAAGTTACAGGGACTGTTACGGGGACCCCGTCCCACCTTCGGGGAGGAGGGCACCATGCAGCTCCCCCAGAGAAGGCATGGGGGGTCCTCTTCCCGCAGAACGGCAGGCAGTCCTGGGGGCCACCGGCACGCCCAGAGCGCGTTCTGGGGCATGAGCCATGTCCACCCCACGCGAGAAGACACAAGGCGAGGGGAACGTCCCAGGGCGCCCAAGCAGACACGGGGGGCTACGTGTCCCCTGCACAGAAGGGGGCCTGACACCTGACACGAGCAGCAGACCACACGGTGACAGGGAGCTGCATGTCCCCGAATCCCTTCCTGAGCCCTTCAGCGACCTGCAGGGAGCAAAGCGCCAGCCGCCCTCCCAGCCCCCACTCCTGCCCGCCGGGTTGGGGGGGACTCCGTGGGCGACCAGGAAGCGACACCCGGAGAACACAGTGGCCACAGCACGTCCCCCCTCTTCGGGGCCGCGGGAACCCTTCGTGTATCCTGGACTACAAACGCCGTTCGGACGCTCACAGATCACACGGCATCGGACATGGATTTCTTCGTTTCTGGGTGCAGAAAGCAAGGCGGCCGTCGTTAGACTCGGGACCAGGCAGGGTGGGCTTCCCAGCTCGGGGGGAGAACACCGTTCGAGGTCTCAGGCGAGCAGGAGGTCGTGCTTCGGGGCTCGGACGCTGCCAGCCCGCTTTCTGGGGGCCCTGGCACACCTCCAGCAGTGGGGAAGTGCCCCTGAGCCCCCAGAGACGACACGCTGCTCCTGATGGCCCTGGGGGTCCCCCGCGGGGGGACACGGAGCCTCGGGGCTCTGCGGTGCTGGTTCCGGCTCCTTCTCTCGGGCTCTCGGTAACTCCTGCTCGAACTGTCTTTGTGGTACCACCTTGCGTTTCTGGGTCACATGACTGTTTAGGCCACCCCCCCCACGCCTGACACCCCACTCAGCACCCACCGAACCCTGACTCTGGCTGTATGCCCTCCCCCGGGCCCCCAACAGCCTCATGACGCCCCAGAACCTTCCACAAGAGTGGTACCGGTCACTGCTGTGTTTGATGGGCAGTCTCGACACCAGAAACCATTTTTCTGCGAATATTTACTATTTGAGGCTGTTCTTAAAAGCGACACACACGTCCTCACTAGAAACAATCGGCCGGAAGAGGGACATCTGGGTGACGAGGCAAAGCTGTCCTTCCATCACACAAGGTCACTGCCCTCCCCGGAGGTCCCCAGGGGGCAGAATGGGCTGGATCCACTGGGACCCAACTCCAGCTTTCAGAGGGGCCAGCAGTGGTGACAAAGGCCCCACATTTGGGCCTGAGTGACCCGCAGAAGACCTTGCGGTGAAGCGTGTGTCAGGCAAAGCCCCCGACTGCGAGTCGCGCTCCCGGGTTTCCTGCTGAAGCATCTCTACAGACCCCCCCTTGGGAGCCCCCGAGTTTATCGACGTGGTGGCGGGGACAGTCCAGGGACAGGGCCGGGGAAGCCCCGCCTGGCTGCCTCCGAAGCACAGCAAAACCACTTTAAGAGCCTAGAAGAAGGCTCACAAGTCCTCCTGCCGACCAACCCCACGCCCCCCGCCCAGGACCCCCCAGGCCTGCTGCCTAACTAACGGGAAGGCGCTCTGCTGAGCGGGTCAGTGACTTCCAAATGCAAACGCCATCGGTGTGGACGCGAGGCTGCCGCTCACCCAGCTACTGACCTGGACCTGCTACGGGCCGGAGCCCTGCACCAGGGGCTGGGGACACGGGGCACGGACAGGGGCCCCCAGCCCTCGGGGACCACGAGCAGCGTGCTGGGGAGTCAGCACAGGGGCGGACCCCAGAGAGTGCGCCCGAGCTGCAGAGACGGGGTTTCCGAGGGGCGTGGGGCTGGGGGCACAGCACGTCTCTGACCAAGGAGGAGGGGGACCTTCCCCCCACCCTGGGGGAGGAGAAGGGGAGGAGGAGGGGAGGGGGTGGTCACACAGCCACAGCCGGATGCATGAGGAGCGCTCGGCTGCCCTGAGCACACGCATCCGGCGACCTGCCCGGCACGTCCCCCCGAGATGCAGGGACGCTCCGTGTGTCCTCCTGGACACGGCTGGGCTCGCGTGACTTCACTCGCGTGACAAATCATGGTCGCTGACTCGTACCGCTCGCCGAGGGCCGTGTGGGACAGGCACGTGCTGATGTTTCCCAGACGCAGACGCCGCCCCCGAGGAGCCGTCACGTGGAGGGGGACACGGTGAGCCAGGACGTGCGTCCTGCGGGAGCGAAGCCTCCACGGGCACGGGGCAGGGGACGGCGGGGAGCTGGGCAGAGGTCACTCCGCTGGCGTGGCTTCTCAGTACGAGGGAACAGTCCTGGGGGGCGGGGGAGGTCACCTTGTGCAGGACTCAAGGGAGAGCCATGGGGACAAAAGGAGCACACAGCAAGAAGAGGTCAAATGAGTGTCCCCTCGTCACCATCGGCATGGCCTCATCTCAAGTTACCTGTCAATCACATTCTCCAGCCCGTTTCGTAACCGCAGATTCCGGGGTGCAGGGTGGGGGATCTCATGTTCTCCTCCAGAGCTCTCGGCCAGACCTGCCCTCGTCCAGCCACGATGGCCCAGGGGTTAGAGAACTCTGTGTCTTCTGATTGTTCTAGAAGCTGCTGCCTACGCCCAGACTCGGCCTAAGTTGGGTAGGAAGCCTCGTCCTGCTGCCCGAAGGCCCTGCTGGGTTTGGCTGCTGGTGTCAGAGCCCCTCCACGCGCGGCCTGGGCGACGCGGGCTGCCGGGGCCGGTGGCCGTCCCCGCAGCGCCACGGAGCCGCCCAGTTGCGCGGACACCTGGGTGCTTACACCTCACGGCGGATCCCAAGGCTCGGAGGTTCTGAATGTCCAGCCCCGTGCTCTCAGACCCGCATTGTTTTGCTTTGTAAGTGAAACTCCGCTGTCCCGCTAAAACTGGGTGTCGAGGCGGAAGAAATAAAAACATCGATCCGGCCCAAAGCTGGGGGAGGGGAAGGGTCCTCACACGCACCCCTAGGTGAGACCTGTCTCGAAGCTCTGCCTTAGAGACCACACCTCGGCCTACACCTCGTCACTAGGCAACGTCTCCCCAACACACTGAATTAAAAAATCCTCTGGCTCAGCCTCGCCGTTCGTGCGCACCCCGTTTTCCTGACGCTTCATCCGCTCTTGGTCTGCTGTAGCTCCCTGCCTCTGAGACCCTATTCGGAACCCGTGGGACGCCGTGTGGCCGTATTAAGGCACGAAAATGACAGACCTGGTGCTCTCGGTAAGGGCTCCGTCCCGATCGTCTCCTGAGAATGAGACGTTTTCGTTCTTTGCACCACGGTGGCTCCAGCTGGCGATTCTGAACCCCAGGAGTAAGGCAGGCGAGAGGCCGTGAGGCAGGCCGCAGCCCAACAATAAAAAGTCCAAACCCAGCGTCTGGCCCACCAACGCCAGTGAGACCGGGTCAGCAGGAGGCCGGCACCCACGACGAGAGAAGGTGGGCGGCGGTCGGGTTTTCCTGCAGGAAGGTTCTGCCTCCCGTGGGTATCCTGGCCTCGTGGCGGGAGCCGTGCTAATTCAGGTAGTTGGTGGCTGCCGGGTCCCTCGCCGTGTGACAAAGTCCAAAGGCCCAGACCCTGGAGCCGTTTGTCCCCACGCGGCATTTCGCTTCCCCAGCTTGTCAGGTGTGACGGGCAACTGGCCACCGGACACAGAGAAGTGTCAGCACGCGCCCCCTGCCCGCCACGCGCGGGGGCGGGCTGTGACCCCGGCCTGTCAGTCATCTGGGGTGATGGATAAGACCCGAGTCCTCACGAAGGTACTTCTGTGCCTTGCAAAACAGGGGAGATAAACGAGGGTGTGAAAGAAATGTTGTAGATATTTGGAAAGCGCAGGGCCAGGCGAGAAGCAGGCATGCAGCACGGGGCGGGTGCCGGACTCGGTGACAGCCCGTGGGGACGGCGGGGGGACGGGTCGCAGCATCACAAAGGCTCGGGGCCGGAAGCCACAGCAACGCAAAGGCGGCTGCAGGAGCAAGGAAATGGTCTGCCGGAGTGCAAGTTCACGGCCCAGATCCACGCAAAACACCAAACTGCAAAGAAGAAAAACCACAGAACCACGGCAGGTGACGAGAGGTGGCCACTTAGGTCTGTCTCCCCTGTCACGCCCGAGAGCTCCAGTCGGAGCCCTGTCACTTCCAGACACCGAGTCCCTGGCGGGCGACATCTCCGGGGCGGAGGGAACCGACTCTCCGTGCAAGAGACTCAGGGTGCGGGCCCACGGGCACCCCCTGCGCAGGCCACTAGCTGTTAGAAGGGTTCACACTGGGACACCCCCGAACTCCGCTGGCCCTCGTCCTGAAACTTGGGCCCCATGGAGGGCGGGGACCGAGAAGACCAGGGGACGAGGAGGGCACACCTGCAGAGCTTGTGCCAGCTCGGCGCCCGGCATGTACAGGCCCGCGAGTGGGGAGGAGCGGGAAGCGTTCGGTGGCGTTCGGTGACATTTGGTGACATTCAGGAGAGCCACCCTCTCTGTGCGTGACCTCACCGCGCAGCAAGGCTATGGGGACAGCCGGACACCAGGCTGGGGCTTTGAAACACCCAGCCCCTGGAACACCTCCACGCCATACACCACGGCCTGGGTCACTGTTGTCCCTACTGTTGTCACTTCCGTTGAGTCACGTGCGTGTGGAAACGACACCCACGTTTAACGGCCAGGGGGAACGCCCCCCGGGAGATGAGGCCATCACCCAACACCGAAACGCGAGGTGGCCGGTCTGCAGACATGGCCACAGCAGAGACTATACATGTTAGCACGGCAAGTAGAATGTCCCCAGAGGGCCAGTGACATTCCACGTTTTGCTGCAAAGCCGTTCCCAAAAGCTTCGTGGGACCCAGGGAAGGAAGCTGCTCGGAGGTCGGTGCGGGTGGGTTGCTGTTTGCTAAGAGACGCTCGTCACAGGCCAAGTCGTCACAGGCCAAGACGTCACAGTCCTGCACCGAGACGTGGACATGTCCCACAGAGCCGACGGGACAAGCTGCAAAGCAGGATGGGCTGGCGGTGCTTCGGGCCCCGTGGGCCCGTCGTAAGGGCCCTGCATCCCCCGGACAGGGCAGCTTTCCACACGGGCAGTCGGCTCCCGTGACTGTGGAATATGAATGTCCCCTGCGTCCCTGCGAGGGCTGCCCGCTCGGCCAGCGCCCCCGTTCGCCGAGCCCACGGTCCCATGGGGCTCTGATGCATGGGCCGTCTGTCCCAAAGGAAAGGCCCTCGGCTTCTGAGCTCCTGCAACCCCGAGGACATCAGTGAGTGACAGTTACAGGGTTTCCTACTTAGGATGCAAGGACGACCCTAACGACTCCGAACACCGGAAGAGGTGCAGTGGGACAATCACCTGTCCCACTGCTCAGGCTACTTCCTCCATCACAAGTGACGGGAAGCCTCACGGACCTGCAGTAGCGACCTGACATGTGCCCAATTCTCACCTGTAGTGGCACAAGCACCGCGCCCCAGAGCAGGTGACCCGCGAGACAGGACAAGGCGTTTGCAAGTCGGTGTCCGGGAAGTGACCCGGGAGGAACAGCTCTCACGACTCAGTGGAAACACTCGGCCCGCTGCGTGAGTTCCTGTTCACGGAGGGTCTCCTGCCGGCATCTGCCACCCCCGCGGTGCCGGCCACAGTGTCTGCTGTATACGGTGACGGTGAAGGAAGGGGACTCCCCCCTGGGGGCGACCCCACGACAGAGCACGCAGATGGCGCGTTGCCATGTCGCGTCTCTGAACGGTGCGTAATGTCATTCACCAGCGTTACCTCCATACGTCGTTTTTAAAAGCATCAGGATAAGAGGAGGCAGGAAACGTGTGTGAAGACTGTTGTGACCGACAATGTCTGAAGTTTGGCGGAAACCAGTATGTGACCGATTCCAGAAGCTCGCGAGACGCCCGGAAGCTGAGCACAAGACGAAGCCCGGCTCAGCACACCACAGTCCAACGGCTGGAAGATGAAGTGCCCACAGCGGTGGGGCTGGGCCGGGGGGCCTCACGACAGGGAGCAAAGAGTTACAGAAAGACCCGTGACTCCTCGTCAGGAGTGACAAAGGACAGGACACAACAAACATTTCCACGGTGCTGAAAGGAAAAGCACTGAATTTTGTATCCAGGAGCAACGCCCTTCAGCAACGAGGATGACATGAAGGCATTTTCAGGGCATCGAGGCGGAGCGAGCTCACCCACAGACCGGACGCCGGGGGACGCCGAGGGGCCACCCGTCAGGCTACGAGGCCGGGTCTCAGGAGAGAAGGGGGCGCCCCGGAAAAGTAAGTATAAAGACCCGTTTCCCTTCTCATAATTCACTGTACAGACGACCGACGGTTGAAAGCAGAAGTGATCACGCTGTAAGAGGGGTTTGCAGACTGTGGAGAAGTCAAAGGTGTGAATGCACGGCAGCAGGTGAGCGGGACCAGGCCGGGCAAGTTTACCACACCTGCGAAGTGCAGCCGTGCGACGTGCAACGTGACCTTGGACAGACGCGCTCCAGAGGCTCTGATTAGTTAAGGTTGCATATAGTTAGTCCTAGAGCTCGCTCGCGCGCTCTCACACACGCACGCGCACACACACGCACACACACGCACACACACGCTCTCACACACACGCGGGCACATATGCACGCGCACACACACGCACGCACACGTGCACACACACGCACGACACACACACAGGCACACACGTGCGTGCACACACGCACACACACACGCACACGCACACACACGCACACACACATGCACACGCACACACACACACATGCACACGCACACGCACACATGCACACACGCACACACACATGCACACGCACACACACGCACGCACACGCACACACGCATGCACAGGTCAGCGTCTGCAGTGTAAGAAACCCCGACATCGTGTGTCCCGATACGACACACTGAGAAGGACACAGTGTCACCCCGTAGTCTTCTCGCCAGAAACACGTAACCACGCTCTCATCACCAGGAAACGTCACACGAGCCCAAAGTGAGGGCGGCACATTCCATAAACGTGCACATCCCGAGTGTCAAGGTCACAAAGGGCAAAAAGCACACCCAGGAGTGTCACTGATGGGAAGGGGCTACAGAGACAAGACCACCGAATCTAAGGTGAGACAATGGATTGGATTTGGGGCCAGAGTGGTTTCAACATAAAAAGTTAAAAGGCGGCACGAAATGTAAATAGACTAAACATCCCCATTCAAAGACAGAGATTGTCACGTGGACCAAAATCTCGAATAGCTCAAGTGTCCGTCTGGTACGAATCCCCACACTCAGCGTATTCATTCAGGGGTGCACTGCTTAGCCGTGACAGCAATGACCTACAAATACTTCAGTGACTTGGAAACATCTCCCACATTGTCACGCTGAGCCCAAGAAGCCGCAACCAAACCAACCAACCAACCAACCAACGACCCCTGAGAGTTCCAGCATAATTCTACGTACGTGCCACTTGGAAACAGGTAACAAAGAATGTACAACAAGTTGAAAACAGGCAAAAAGAATCTACAATGACAAGTGCAGATCAGTAGTTGCCTTAGCTGACGTGCGTGCATGTGTGCGTGTACGTGCGTGTGTGCGCATGCGTGTGTATGTGTGTGTGGGTGCATGTGTGTGTGCATGTGTGCATGTGTGCGTGTATGTGTGTGCATGTGTGTACGTGCATGTGTGTGCACATGTGTGTGCATGTGCACGTGCATATGTGCATGCGTTTGTGTGTGCGCGTGTATGTGTATGTGCGCATGTGTATGCGTGTGTGCGTGCGTGCGTGGGTGCGTGTGTGTGCGCACATACATGTGTGCATGTGCGTGTGTACATGCATGTGTGTGCGTGCATGCACGTGTGCATGTATGTGCGTGCATGTGTGCGTGTGTGCATGTGTGTATGAATGCGTGCATGCGTGTGTGTGTGGGTGCACATAGAGGTTATGAGGGAGACCAGGGGAATTTCTAGGGGAGCAGGAATATCTCGATTCGGGTCGTGGTTGCATGGGTGTACACATCCGCCCACATTTACTGTCCTGGACACTTTTTATTGCATGTAAATAATGCTTCAATAAAGTTAATTAAAAGGAAAAAGGAGGTGGCGTCCCCCGCCACTCAGCCACAGGGGGCAGAGCAGATGGAGCCTATGAGTTCTGACACTGCTGAGACTTTGCCGAACCCCCCAGTGCAAGCAGACGGTGGGTGCAAGTCGCCGGTACTTTTGCAGCAGCCGGAGTCCCAGGCTTTCACACACGGAAGTCAGATGCCACCCGAGTCTCTTCCCGGCACCCAGGATGGCTGACGGCGCGGTGCGACGATCTCACGTGAAGGAAAACGCTTACCAGCCGTCTGGCCGGGTCTGCACCACGACCCTCTGCATTCGGTTACAGGATAAGGACCCACGTTATCTGAAAATGCCACGTCGCTGAGGCCAGATCACTGCTGAAGTGACCTGCGCTGTGTTCTTTCACAGTGCCGTGCGCAGGCACGAACCTAACACCAGCTCTGTCCCTTCTCTCCAGACGCAACCGAGCTCTGCGTGCTGTCAGCAGGGCTCGTCTCTGGTGCCTGCACAGTGCCACTTGGGGCCGTTGTTTGGAAGCAGAATTAATGCGAAAATCCACGGGGCTCTTCTGGGTGTACGGCCCTCTGGGTGCCTCCCAGGCACTCCGTCCAGTCCTCACCACGGCCCTTTCAGGCTTTTGACAGATGAGGAAACGGAGGTCAAGAGTTTGGGTAGTTTGCTCAAGGTCAGCTCCGTGTGGCGGTCACACTGCTGGTGAGTTGTGGGGCCAGGACCGAGCCAGCACGGACGGGGCTGCAGAACGTGATTTCTCCGGCGCCGTGCACAGGAGAGCAGACGTTGTTACGGGAGACACTGACCTTTGGGGGGTCAGCATTTCCGGGCTCCAGGGAGCTGCTGAGGAGAGGACTGGAAACCCTGTTTGTGCACAGACTCGGGGCACCTCCTCTACCTCTAGGATCTCAGGCAGCAGCCCTGAGGTCACCGGGAGCCTTGTGGGGACCCTGGGGGCAACCAGCTCACCTCAGGGGCCCCTGCCAGGCCGGAGCCCCAGGCCGACCTGAGCGTCCGGGTGGACCACACGCCCTCGGTTCCTGAAACAGTAACTGTGCAGCAGTGGGGTGGGGGCCCCTCCACCCCTCAAGGGGGGTGCACACCTCCTTCAATTGGCTGCTTCCCCACCCCCAGGCCTGGTCCCCAGCAAGGGGACTTCCCGAATGGAGCCAGCTCAAACTATGCAAAATGCCAGAATGTTCCAATGGAAGGGGCCTCTGGCTCAGTCGAATCCTGCGCCCTCACTTTACAGAAAAGACAAGTGAGACCCCCAGGGGGGAGCTCCAAGGTGCCCCCTGGGCACCCCCACATGCCTCCCCAGCAAAACCTCAAGAAAATACGGTGAGGCAAAGAGCAGGCTATACAGGTGCGCCGAGTCCCCTAAGGGGTTGGGAGGTGCTGGGGTGCAAAATGGAATTCTGGGAAAACACCCCCAGCACTGCCCTTGCTCAGGGGGGACCCCAGAGCAACTGGCTGGGCTGGAGCGTAGAGAGGTCAGGGGTCAAGGGGACAGTCTACACCCCTCTACCCCTCACCCCAGTACCAACCAGGTCCCAAGTCACCCAGGAGGAAAGAGGTGGAAATAAACGCCACGTGGGCAGAGAAGCAGGGAGGAAAGACACCAGCTCGAGGACGTCCGGAGGAGGGCCTGGGCAGCGCACAACGACCCAACGGCGACCACAGGGCCAGGAGGTCAGCTGGACGGAGGGGCGGAGGCCAGCAGAGCCGCGGGGGTTGGGGGGAAAGGGCTGTCACCTGCTGTCCTCAAGGAAGGGACAGGCCCGCCGGAACTGTTCTGAGCAGGACAGCGGCTCCTGCAGGAACGCTACCAGCACACCGGCCCCTCAGAGACGGGCGGGCGGGGACGTCACTTTAGGCCGGGACAGAGGTGGAGACCAAAGGCCCTTTTAGAAGAGAAGGGACGGAAACGGCAGGCCGCGGGAGAGGGTGCTGGGGAGACCAAGTCACAAGGGCGAGCAGGAGAGCTTCTGCAGACACGTCGGTCTGCACTTCACACCAACAGGCAGCGGTGCCACGCCGCGGCCATCGGACCCAGCAGACCAGACTGGCCCTGGCCTTTCGCCCCGGGGAAGGACTGAGTGCCCACGAACGTCCCTCAGCCGCCACCGAGTCAGAGGACGACCCCCACCCGGGGCTGTGTGTCCCCGGCACGACGCCTCTATGTCTGGGGTGGAAGCCTTAGGGCAGGGTTGCCTCAGGCCCAGCGGACACCGTACAAGCACCTCACGTACAAAGGCGAGGACTGGACGGCTGAGCGAGCACCGACACGCACGCCGTCCTCGGACACACAGGCGTCGGCGGCTGGACAGGCAGCCGGTGGGTGGGAAAGGCCAGCAAGCCCCTCGCTACTCCCCTGGCGGGCAGACCCCACTGTGTGGCACACCCCCGCTGCCGGTGGCTGCCACTCCCTGTGTCTCCACATGTCATCCCTTCAGGTCCCTGTGCTGCACACACCTCCCACCCAGTGAGCTCTGCAGTGGACACCTGGCTTCGAGCCTGCCCCCTGCCCTGGCCTGCTGGCCTGGCCACATCATACAGAGCCCAGCGGTGTGGCTCTTGTCACCTGTGCACGAGGAGGTCCCTGCACGGCTCCTATCACCTGTGCACGAGGAGGCCCCCGCACAGGTCCTGTCACCTGTGCACTAGGTCTCTGCACGGCTCCTGTCACCTTGTGCAGGAGGAGGTCTCGCAGCCTCGCCTTGCCTTCCCAGGGGACACACGTGCTGCGTCTGGCTATTTATAACCACAGGCCTGCTGTCCCCCTGGCAGACCACAGGCACGACTCTGAAATGCAGGAGCAGCACCGCGCAGCCCTCCCCCTCCCGTGGGTTGGTGTGTCTGTGTCGGGACAGGCGTGCGGGCACAAACCCGGGGCCAGCACCCACTGGCCCATGACTATGACACACACACCCCACATGTGAATCAGACAACAGCGGGAGCGTCTGGCACCAGGGAGGGGTTCCCAGGCTCTCTGAGGGGGTGCCCATTGCGGCCAGGGCCCTGTGGCCTTAGGGGCAGCCAGCAGGAAGAGGTGCCCCAAGGTTTCCGCCCACGTGCGCCCACGCATGACGTGGCCCCACTGACGTGGAGGCTTCAGCACCACACCGGTGGCACAGATGCCACTCTGCCCAGTGGGCCCCTTCGTGGGGACTGCAGCCGGACCCTGAGGCTTTGGTCCCAGGTACCGCGCTGACGCTCGGCCCCCGCAGGCGGTAGTAAATGAACGCTGTTGCCAATGTGGCTCGGTGGCCCAAGCAGCCACGAAGGCCCCGGGGGGAAAGCAGGGCGCACATCCCCCCACTCACACCCGGGGAACCCACCCCAGGCCTGAGGCGCCCCAGTTTCCCCTCTGTAAACAGAACCAACACTCCCCCCCAAGCTAACAGAACCATCGCCCAGCCATCGAGGTGCAAGTGTCCAGAAAACGTGGCTCTGGCTAGGTAAGAGCGTGGCCCACCATCCACGAGGACCCACGAGGGGATGGACAAAGGTCACTTCCCACGTCGCCCAGGGCAGGGACAGGGGAGCCGGGGACACCTCTCGGGCCTGACCTGCTCCGGGGCGTGCAGTCACCCAGATGTCCTCGCCCGGCCTGGCCGGCACCGGACTCGGCTGGGCCCCAGCAAGCCAGGAAACGCTGGAAGCTCCGAGGGGCTCCCGGGGCTCGGCAGGCGCGGGCACGGCCCGGGGCGCTCCTGCGCACGCCCGAGAGCGGCAGCTCCCTGCCCGGCCCCCTCCCCGGCCGCCCGAGCCTCGGGGACCGCGAGGAAACTCGACCCCACCTGCCCGCGGCCGGAGCGCGCCCCCCGCCGGCCCAGCTTTGTTCGCGGCCCGGGGCGGGGACCCCCTTCCCCCGTCCGCGCTCCCCGCCCCCCACCTGACGGGGCTGCGCTCCCCGCTCCCGGGACCCCCGGGCCCTCCGCGCGCCCCGGGGACCGAGCCCGCGCGGCTCCCAGACCCCCGGCTCGCGGGCGCCCAGGGGGCGGGGACCGGGCGCTCTCGGAAGTTTCGGAGGCCGGAGCCGAGGGGGGCGGCGGGGCCGGGGGTCCCGCGCCGGGCGCCGGGCGCTTACCTGCATGTCCCGCCGCTTGTCAGGCCCGCGGCTCCGGCTGCTGCAGCGACGGCTGCGCGGGGTCCGCCGGGCGGGCCGGGAGGGGGGTCCCGGCGGCGGGAGGGCCTCCGCGCTGCCCGGCCCGGGCGGACCCGGCCCTCGGAGTCCGCCCCGCTCGGCGCCCGGGACCCCGCGCTCGGCCCCGCCGGGGAGTCGGGTGCGGAGCCCGCGCCGCGCGCAGGGAGAGGCCCCGGGACCTGGGCGCCGGGCTCGGGCCCCGCCGTCGGCCGTTGCTGGGCTGCGCGCTCGGCCCTGGAGCGCGGGGTCCCCCCACCCCCCGACCCCGAAGCGGCGGCCGCGGCGCGACTCCGAGTGCAGGGCGGGCGCCGGGCGAGCGGATCCCGGGCCCCCTCCGCCCCGCCCCCGGCCGCGTCCCCGCCCCCCGCGCCGCGCGCCCCCAGCCCGCCCCGGCCCCTCCCCGAGCGCGGGGCCGTGACCTCCGCACCTGCCCCGCCGCCGCCGCACGCGCCTGCTCCCTCGGGCCCTCGGCGGAGCGGCCGGAGCCGGGCTGGACGGGGGGTGCGACGGGGGCGCCGGCGCCCCGGCCCCTCCTGGGCCGCCGGACTCGCGCTCGGGCCGCAGCCCCGCCCTGGCCCAGCAGGGAGGTCCCCGGGGTCGGAAATCTGACGGCGGGGCGGGGGCCACACCGAGAAAACTCTTCCCAGTTGGGAACTGCGTTGTGTCATCCCGTGTGTGACAGCTTTAGGGCTGAGTCACCTGACCCTCCAGGGGGGCGCAGGCCCGCGGGGCCGAGGCGCAGGACAGGGGCACCGCCGTCCACTGTCCGTCATTAAAGGACTTCAGTGTGTGGGCTCAGCTCAAACCCAAGCTGAAATACTGTCACTGCGCGTCCCCGTCGGGCTAGGAGCTGCCGCCTAACACCCCTGGTGGGGGCGGGGGTGCCCCAGAGAGAGTCAGCAGGTCCCCCGGGATGCAGGAGCTCAAACCCCGACTCTGGGGCCAGGGCGCCCCCCACGGGGAGCGCCAGCGAGGCCCGCCCTCCGCCCGCCTTTTCCTTTCCGTGGGGAACCCCACCTCCTCCCCCAGCGAGTCGGGGGGCTGCCCGGAGCTGCCCGGGAGTGGGGTGAGTCCGGTGAGAAAACAGAGAAGAACAGGAGTGATCCTGGGCGTGGCCTTTTCTGAACTGGTACCCCCAGGAGGTGACAGCCTCCCCTTCGAGTGGGGGCAGGGGCCCCAGGGAGAGTGAGGGAATGGGGGGCTCAGGAGCCCCCCACACTGGGTTGGCAGTAAGGAGCTAAGAGCAGTTTCAGCAAATACCCGGCGTCCTTGGGCTGGCGCTGGCTGGGCCGGAGGTGCCCGAGGACTTTGTCACCTTGCAGGGAATGGGGTCTCCGGCCCAGCAACCTTAAATGTAGGGTCTGTAGCGCCCCAGGGGGACAGGGGGCCGCCTTCACTGAGGGCGTCTAGTTCAAGGCTTTATACCTGGGGACAGATGGGACAGGGATGGGGCTGGTCTGAAGCAGGTAGCAAAGCTCGGACTCCACTTTGTCAGATCACACACGTGCTCAGCCCCTCTCCTCCGGCTCGGGGCGGGGGGCAGGGCCTCTGCGGGGAGGCCTCGTCCAGGAGCGCCCCGTCTTCCTGGAATGCGACCTGGGAGAATGTGGGGCGTCCCTTCCTGCATCCGCGGCGGAGCCCTAAGCCTGCGGAGATGCCCGCGGCCAGTCCCCAGCTTCAGGAAGCCGGACATCTAAAGGTGGGGGGGGTGGAGAATGAGCCCAAGAGGGGACAAGGTTGCTCAGTCCCCAGCTGACAACCCAGGAGGAGAGCAGGTGACCCCCGGCTGACTGTCCCGCACGTGGACTGCACCCTGGCCACCTGGTCCAAGGTGAGCCAAGGCCTGTGCCCCAGGGCGGGGCGGGGGGCGCTGGTGGCGGCGCAGCTGGGACAGCACTGGCCCCAGGAGCCCCGGGCCAGCGTCCCAGGGGAAGTGGTGACTGTGGCCGGCCGGCGGCTTGAGTCACGGAGCCCACAGACAGCCTGGGGGCGAGTGCTGGTGGGAGGGAGGCAGCTGGCCGGGCTGTGTCCGCGATGGCCGGGTGCGGTCTCTGCCTTCTCCCCCAAATCCGTGGCCCGTGGGAAACAAAGGAGGGAGGAGCTAACTTCTAAACTCGTGCTTGGGCCCATGGACCCTCGGAATGGTTCCCGCTGCTTCCCAGAGGAGACACTGTCCCCACCCCCGTGTCCTCAGCGTTCCCGTGGGGGTGCATCGGGGGCCCCCCTCGGCCCTGGGCTCGGGGTCCTTAGTGCGGGGGTCCCCGTCCTATCCCGACCCCAGAAGGAGGCCTTCGGGGGCAGAGCTGCTCCTGCTGTGGGGGCAGCCCCGGGAGGAAGCTCCCTGTTGTAGGACAGGCCCGCATCCCCCCACACCTCTGGCCCCTTTCAAAGGGGTGTTGTGGGGTGCACAGAGAATTTCTCAGGGGGGCCAGCCTGACGAGCCTGGGAAGCCCAGAACAAGCCGGGGAGGCCGAGCCCACACCCTTCGGTCCCACCGGCCCGTCCCCGGGGCGGTCGGAGTCACCGGTGTTCATCTGGGTGCGTGTCATCTCGGTGCTTTTCCAAGGGCCAGGGCTGAAGAGGCCGGAAGGGCCTGACGTGGGTCCCCCGGCCTGTCAGAGCGTCCCCCACGGACTCCCACCTGCCACAGGGGGCTGGAGAGAAGGGAGGTCGGCGTTCAGGCCTGGCCCGGCCGTGTCCCCGGTCGTGTCCCCGGCCGTGTCCCCGGGTGCGGAAGCCCGGGCAGGTCACGGCCCTCAGGTGAGGGTGGAGGCCCGGGCTCGCCCCCTCTCTTCTTGGGGGGGCTCCTTCCCTTCGGCAGGTGGCCTCCTGGCGCTGAGCCCCCGTGTCCTCACCCGGCACAACTGTGACTCGGTCACAGGGTAGAGGAGGACACTGACTGGGACTCGGTCCACCTTTGTCGGCGTGGCAGTGGGGACATTCAGGTGCTGACACCCAGAAATAGCCCCCTGGAGCGGGGCGAGAGGTCAGGGGCTGGAGGGGCTGGGGGCCTGATAACACGGAGCGCCCGCGGCCGGGGGTCCTGAGGAGGGGCTGGGGGTTCAGGGAAGGGGGCACTGGGTCCGTGTCGTGTGTCCCACAGTCGTCCAGCACGTGCTGGGAAGCGGAGGGAGTGGGGGGGAGCCCAGGAGCTCAGTGAGGGGTTCGCTTCCAGAGAGAGAGAGAGAGAGAGCGCGGGGTGGGGGGCAGAGAGGGACAGAGGAGGGAGACAGGGAGCAGTGCATCTGCAGCCAGGAGCCTGGGGGACCGGAGTGCCCGTGTGGGAGACAGCACTGTGCCACGTGGCCAGAGGGCATCTCACACAGGCCCCCAGGCTACCCCCAGGCCATCTAGACGAGCGTGCTCACGGTCTGTCACTGCGGGCGCCCCACGCATGATCTGATCCTCACCCCCGTTGGAGACCCTGCCACGAGGTCACAGAGGGCCGGCCCCCAGGGAGCCCCCGAGGAGGGGACAGGCGCTTGCTGAAACGGACAGCTTAAACCTGCCCGGAGCCCGAGGAAATGCACCAGGGACGTCCCTCAGGCGACAGAGCCAGGAGGAGGGCGGGAAGGCGGGTGGGGACACCGGAACCTGCCTGGTTCTCCCCCAGCCCCGTTCCTTCCTCTCTGGGGCACGACGGGGACCACCACGGGAATCACAGCGAGGACCACGGTGGGGCCCACAGCGGGGACCACGGCGAGGATCATGGCAGGGACCACGGCGGGGACCACGGTGCCTCCTCGTCCTTGGTGCAGACCCAGGAGAAAGGGCCTCTGGGAGCCAGGGAGGCCGCCAGCTCCCCCAGCTCAGTGCCACTGTCCCCTCCCCACCTCCACTGAACAAGAGGCTGCAGAGAAAGCTGGGGACCCACGGACCGGGTGGGGCGCCCCCCGCCGCTCAGCGGCCCCACCTGCTGGTGGCCCCCGGGGTCTGCACCGAGGACGAGGAGGCAGACGGAGCCCATCCGGAGTCTG
>PVJL010012256.1:0-38207 GCA_004026885.1 Lyroderma lyra
AGGGGCAGGAGGCCCACTAGGCTGGGAGTCACCAATGTTTACGGAGCAGCCACTCTGCGTCTGGCACTGTTCTGGCCAAAAAAGAAAGACAAAGGCAGACAAGGACCCTGCCTTCAGGGAGGAGCATGGATAGAAAATAAATGTGTGCACAAATTAATATGCAATACCAGGTGGGGAATGGGAGATCTTTGGAAATGGTGAAGCTGGGGGAGGTGAGGGGAGGGACGGCACTGTGGGAGCTGTGGCTGCAGGAGGTGACATTCGGGCCTGAAGGGGATGAGTGGGAAGAGGGTCCAGGCAGAGGACACTGCAGATGCAAAGGCCCTGAGGCAGGGGACAGGATCCAGGAGGAGAGGGTGAGGCTGAGAAGGAGCAGGCAGGTCAGATAGGGCCTCGGAGGTCACTCGCGGCTTGGGCTTCTTTGCTGAGTGGGGCGGGAAGGAGCCTTTCAGGTTCTCCTGTGGCTGCAGTACTGCTAGCTTCAGGCAGGACTTCGAGGACTCTAGCAAACAGGCTTTGGAGGAGGGGCTGTTGGAGGCTGCTGGCTGCTCATTAACCAGGCCTGGCCACTCTGGGCTCCAGCGAGGTGGGGCCGGGCACCCCACTCACCGCCCGGCAGCTTTATCTTGGCAACAGATGGCACAAACCCCAGAGCTAATATTGAACTTGCCTGGATTTTAAATAGCAGCTGTAAACACCGCTGCTCCCAGCCCACAGCCCTCTGATCCCTGGCTGAGGGAGGCCTTCAGGTGCGGCTGGCCCCAGGTGCCTCCTGGGCAAACACCGCAGGGGGCAAGGAGGGCAGAATCAGTACTCAGGAGCGAGAATCTGAATCGCCCGACCCACTCCTGAGAAGTGAGGTCTCCTTCACTTACTCTTGGGGCCGGAAATGGCCAAAAGGGACCCTTCTCTGTAGGGTGGGGGCAAATGGCCTAGCCAGGCTGGGGAATCATTTCCAGCCCTACATGGACATCCTCTCTGAGCAACAGCAAAACCAGGCTTTCGCCCTCCCCTGGTCCCTGATCCCATCGGCCAAGCCCTGGAGTCAGGCCCCTCCAGGGACACCCAGTGGGCCTCCAGCCCTGGGCTGCTGCTCCTGGAATGTGGTCACCATCTGCTGTGCCTTAGCCTCCCAGGAACACTTCTGAAATCACCCCCAGGCAGAGCCCCATCCGATCAGTCCAGGGCAGGTGGGGCTTTTGCACACCCCTCGGGAGGACTGCTGTGCTCTGAATACTTCATGCCCAGAACTGTGAATTCTGTGACATGCCATGGGGGTGAGAGGGGACCAAAGATAAATGGGATTAGGGCAGGGGTCAGGGTGCTGGGAGGTGTGGGGTGGCACGCTTTCTGCTCCAGGCTGACTGAACGATGGTGAGTGTGCATCTGTCTGTCAGCCCATCCTCCACCCACCATTGCCCCAGCTCGTCCTTCTGTCTGCATAGCTCTCCCCAGGGGCCTGCTTCCTGGCCCAGCTCACAGGGTAGGGTCCCCGGAACCCCAGGGTCATCACATTTCTTGAAGGGAGACCCCTTGAACTCCTGGTGGGGGGTATTCATCCTGGCACTTGCTCCTTGCCTTGCAGGGCTGACCTGAGGACACATCCAGAGGCTCCATTAGTCATTCAAAGTGAGCCCTTCGTGAGACCAGAGCCCCTCTCCCCAGCGTCCCACAGCCTGGGCACCAGCATGCTGTTCGGAGCTGTTGCTTGTGTAGACGAGGGCAATTCTGGGGTCTCTGGAAGGAGCCAGAAAGTCAGCTCTTGCCTCCCATTCATTCACTCATTCACGTATTCATTCACTCAGGGAAGACTTGAGCACCTCTGTGTGTTCTCAGCACTGGGCTGGGGCAGGGGACCTTAGACCCGCCCCCACCCCCGAGTTCCTGCTCTGTTCTTAATCGGAGATGTGGCATCAGGGTTGATGGTCAAGATATCTCACCTGTTCTACCCACGACTCCTGCCTTTCCTTATGGTCACGGGGAGACAGAGCGTTTCCCAGCAAAGAGGCCAGGCCTTCTGGAAGCAACTTGGTGGGGTCCAGGGCCGCAGGAGCAAAGTACATCCATAGTTTAACAGCTGGCCCAGCTGGAGTTAGTGTAAGCCACATGTTGACCCACCCGCGGTGGGACTCACCTGTGTCATGAAGTCTGGCCCATACCCACCTCCCCAAATCTGGGAGGCTGGCCTCGGGGGGACCTGGCCCGCTGCCCAGCCTCCACCCCTCTCCCTTCTCTCCCAGCCCTCCAGGATCTTGCTTAAATACTTTAAAACAATCTAAAAGTAATTATCACGAACAGGCTGCTTGGGAACACCTGCTCCACCCGTCCCTCGGAATCGCTAATGCGCCCGCATCCAGCACTGACAGGCGTCGGGCTCCTTGCGCGTCCCGAGTTGCCAGATGCTCCCGCGCCGTGGCGTCCCCCTGCCACCCTGCCACGTGGCACTGCGAGGGCCGCCCGAGCCTGTGTTTCCAGCGCTCCCCACACAGCTGTCACTTACAGCGATCAGTAAGAAAATCATCACCCCACGAAGTCATACATATGGAACATCATATTTGCAGAATATTTATTTTAACATGTGTCAGGGTCTCCTCAGGTTGCAGGCAGAGCCTCGGCCTCACATACAGGCAGCCGGAGTGGAGCTTTCGTCCCAGAGGACAGCGGGGCAGCAGAAGGCTGGGTGGGCAGCACACACAAGGGCAGTTGGCCTAGGCTGGGGGACCCTGGCCATGCCCAGGGCTTCAGTCGGCCCTCCCTGGGCGCTTGGGGGTAGGGGTTTGCTAGTCCCATGTGTCCCTGGCTGCTCCTACGTTGTCACAGCTGTTGAACAGCTGCCTGTTCTGTGCTGTCTCAGTCAGGGGCCAGCCAGAAAGCAGAAACCACATGAGGTATTTCAACAGAGAGAATTTAATATAGGGCGTTGGTGAAACAGGTGTTAGAACACCATAAAGGCAAATGTGAGGGTACACAGGTAACAGGTAGGACCTGAGGGAAGCAGTATAGCCCCAGGGCCAGGAAGGAGGGGTTGCTAGAAGTCAGAAGCTTGGCAGAGGGAGTTCCCTGGTGGTGTAGTGGCTTAGGGCTTCGGCGCTGGCGCTGTCAGCGCTGCGGCCTGGGTTCGATTCCCAGCCAGGGAGCTACCCACATACCAAAAAGCAAAAACAACAACAACAACAACAACAACAACAAAAAGAAGCTTGGCAGAGGAGGGACCCATGGAGCTGGGAGCCAGGCCTAGTAAGGAGGGGTTGTTACTGGGCTAGTGCTGGGAGTGTGGGGAGAGAACAGAAGCTGGAAGTAATGGCTCCTGTCAGGGGAGAGGAGCCACTGGAATGATGCTCATAAGACGAAGCAATTCTCTTGGTGGTAAAAGTGCATGGATTCTTCCTGCTGAGAACTCGGGGGTGGCGAGGCACCCCTGCATGCCCCAGGAGATACTGAGCTGCAAGAACGACCTGTCACCCCTACACTGCTACCTCCACCCAACCCTCCAAGGCTAGCTGGGCCAGACGGCTGCTTTCCTGCCTTTCTAAAATCATTCAGCCTCTATTTATCAAGCTGTGCTGGGCAATCTTATCTCGCTGTTCTCTCAGTGCTAGGAAGGAGCAATTTTGTTCCCAAATTATTGATGGGGAGGCTCAGACTGAGAAGCGAAGTAACTTTTATCTTGGCCAAGAATCCACAGCAAGTAGGACTCTGAACTTCCCGTACTGCAACCCCCGCCTCAGGCTAATAATACTGTACAGATATGTCCCTTATAAATAGGGAAACTGAGTCATGGAAATGTGATGTTACCTGCTCACAGTTGCTCAGCTAGTCAGTGGCGTAGCCACAATTCAAACTTTAGGCAGTCTTGCTCCACAATCTACACTTTTAGCCATCCTTCTCTAAGAATCTGTGGGAAATGGATGGATAGATGATTGGATGATTGGTGATGGATGGAAGAATAGATGGATGGGTGGATGATGGATGGGTGGATAGATGGAGGATGGGTGGATGGATGGATGGATGGAAGGAAGGATGGATGAGTAGATGATGGGTGGATGGATGGACAGGTGAAAAAGACAGAAAAATATCTTGTTGGCCCCAGGCATTTGAGGTCACTGGAAGTGTGTTGAATTAACCCTGCTTTAGCTCATGTCTGGTGGCTCAAAGATCCTCATTTTTTTATTTTCTAGTGAGAAGTGCTTAAAGAAGAGGTCAGGGAGGGTGGGATGGAATATGGGCCGTAGTATGTCCCACAGACCTTGGTCTGACTCCCAAACTACTCTCCCTGGAGCCTCAGTTTGCTCACCTGAGAAATAGAACATTGAGCTATGGCAGCTCATCCCCACCTCCTTCAGACACATATTGCTCGGAGATCCCACTTTGAGAACCACTGACACAGAACATCCCAGCCTCCCAGAGGTCTGGGCGTAAGGATTTTTAAAAGCCCCTCTCAGGTGATTGTCTTAGGCAGCTAAGGTGGAAAACCCCTGCCTTGAGCAGATTTCTTATGTCCAGTATTCAGATCCTGAAGCAGCGCCACCAGGGGCATTAATGTACAAAAGCCTCTCCATCTCAGCTGCCTGACAGAGGTGGCTGCACGAAGGAGACACAGGAACCAGCAGAAGACAGAAGCCACCTAGGTGTGCTTGGAGGTGTCTTCAGCAAATCCAGCATTCGGCCCCGTCACTGAGGGAGTGGGGCAGCTTGCTCAGACACAGCCGATCTGTGCTGCACAGTGGCGTATGGCAAAATCTTGGTGTTCTTCAGGAGAAGCCAGAAGTCCAGATTTTTCTGTCAAATCTGATTTTTAAATGTTGGCAACTAATGCGAATATACAATTCTTACGTTACCGCGGGGCGAAATGCACACAGAACCCCAACGTGTTTGCAGGCCATGCTGGCAGAGCTTGTATCTTTGGTCCAAATGCCCACTGGCACCAGGTCTGACGCTTTGGAGGACCAGGGCTAGAAATTGGTCTCTGGGGTGGTGTGGAGTGTTCCTGTCGCTCCTCTCTGACACTTGGCCTTGACCGTGGAACCGGCCTCCCGCCATCCCAGAGTGGCCCTGCCTTCTTGCCCCACTCTGCATCCACCTGGCAGGAGCGGATCGCCTGGCACCCTAAGCACCCAGAGCCCAGAGGGTGCCGGGGCCCCCATGGCCCCCCAACCGCCCATGCACCCTCTCCTGACAGCTTTATCAAGCCTCCAGCCTTCCCAAGCCCATTGTTCCTGACATCTGTTTCGGTAAGTGATTAATTGCAATTAGCGAGCGGTTTGAAAGCCCTGGAAGTATACTCAGCAGAAAACTCATCAAGATTAATGATGGTGGGGTTGTCAGGAGGGCGCATCGCAGACACGCTGTCGCGGTGGGACCTGGTGGAGCCGTTGTGGCCTGGGCAGGTGCTGGAAAGCGAATTGGAGGTGACACCCCTGCTCCACACCCTGCAACATGCCCTGCAACCCTCCTCTTCCATAAACTACCACTAGATGATTTCTCATCAAAATGCATGAATAACCCCCTAATGGGCTATTAATAAAGCCCTTAGAGTGTCATAAGAGCAGGTTCTGAGAGTGCACAGGATGGATTGCAGTGCTTGCAGAACACTCCGCCCTTGGCTGACGCAGGCACACCCAGGTGGTGGGGGCAGGTGGGTGGCAGCCTGTCCATGGCCATTCATCAGGTGCTTTTAGGGCACCAAGGACACACCTGAAATCAAAAGTCAAGTCTGTACCGAAGTGAAGCCTGCTCCCTTGAGGGAGGCGTTCTTGGTGGCATCAACCCCATAGGCAGGTAGAGACCAGGTGGGAGAAAGGTGAGGAGCAGCCGGAAATTTGGACCCAGTCTTGGCATCCTGACTGTGCTTTGCTGCTGCCTTCCGGGTGCCTGAGCACCCGAGTTGCACATCTCAGAACACGGCACCTCCACAAGCTTGTTTTCATGTTTGCATGTTCCCTTCCCATCCTCGCCTGTGCGTGCAGGTGTTGCACCTGTGTACATGTTGTGCGCATGTGTTATATATCGTGTACATTGTTGAACGTTGGGACAGATACCGTCTGTGAGCCATTTCGCGTGCCGCCTTTGCTATTATAAATGCACCTTCAGCATATCCAACAGCTCGCCAGCATCCCTTCTCTGCCCTGGTTTCTAATGAGAATAGGCATGTGTAGAGGGACAGTCATGTGCCCGGTGTGTTCCAGCCATTCTCTGCAATGCTTCCAATAAGGCTGAAATGACTCTAACTGATAGATGAGGAAACTGGGGCTGCGACCATGTAAATGGCGTGCCCCAGGCACACGGTTGGTGATGGAGCAGAGTTGAACCGTTGCACATTGAGCCTGGTGTCTGGAAGTTGAGAAAGCAGTCACACTGTGTGGGTGGAAGGTTTTTAATCATGTGCTTTTTAAGGTTTGCCCTGGAGCCCTGATAAACCCTTCTGAGACTCTTCTGAGAAAACTGAAAGGGGACTTGCATAACCCAGGCTGTGAGATGTAGCAAATAACCCAGCTTACCTTCGGTCAGATCCATTCTCTGGCTTTGTTTACAGGGTCATTTTCTTTTCAATTCATCAGCACAAAACCCAAACGAGGCAGCTCTTGTGCCCATTTTATAGACAAATAAACTGAGGTTCAGGGAATTGAGGTCACCTGGGTCAGCTTAACAGACGTAAAAGCAGAGCTATGATTTGATTGAGCTTCAGTCTGCCTGACCTTAATCCTTTGTTCTGACTCCAAGGCACCTGCCCTGCCCTCTGCCAGCCTCAGAGAGAAGCCAAATGTACACCACTGACCATGATCACTGGCCACTTCCAGGGTCCTCTGCTGCCCGTTCACTATAGATTCCTGATAGGTTCTGGGGCCCATCTACTTGGCATTGATATCTGTCTCTCTGGCCAGATGAAGGGTGGGTAGATATTGAATATATGGATTTATTAATGAATAGATGATTGGGTGGCTATTAGATGGGTAGATACTTGCATGGAATTGGATGTGTATGTATATAGTTGATGTTGGACAATGGATGGTTGGATAGACCAATGGATGTTGGATGGATGAATGGAAGTTGGATAGATGGATGGGTGTTGGATAGTTGGATGGATGGATGGATGGATGAAAGAATGGATGTTGGACAGTGAATAGATGGATGGATGAGGGATGGATGGATGTTGAACTGTTGGACAGATGGATGGATAGATGGATGGATATTGGACATTGGTTAGATGGATGGACGGATGAGGGATGGATGGATAGATGTTGGACAACAGGTAGATGGTTGGATTGATCAATAGATGTTGGATGAATAGATGGAAGTTGGATGAATGACATTGGTTAGATGACTCAATAGAAGGAAAGAAGTCTCTGGCTTTTTGAAGGGAAGAGCCATAATTTCTCATATCTCTGGTGAAAGGGATGAGCCTGATCAGAAACTCTGTAGTGTCAGTTTGAAGGACTATGACCCTCCCCTACTGTACCAAAGAAGAAACTGAGACTCCAGAGATGGGAAGGAATTTGCCGTAGTCAGCAGATTTATAGAGGCCGAGTAAGAAACCCTAGCCTCATAACATGATACAGCTCTGAAAGGATACCCACGGTCCCCTCTAGTCCATGATCCTCATGTAGGGTGTGATCTAGGTCACCAGGATGGGGCCAAAAAGTTAATAACATCCATACTGTGTTTTACTCTGTGCCAGCTCTTTACATGTGTATGTAACTCCTTTCATTTGCCTAATAATCCAGGGAGGAAGGGGCTATAATTATCTGCACTTTACATAAGAGGAAACTGAGGCACAGAAAAGTTGAGTTGTCTGCCCAAAGCAACACAGTCAAGAAGTGTCAGAGCCAGAGTATAATACTGGTGGAAACTGTCCTTGTCCATCTCTGCTTGTCCTGCTAGGTGAGTCTATGCAGTCATAGCCCTTCCCATCCCCCTTCCTCCCTGATCCCACAGCAAGGGGTCTTCATGGACCTGTGACCTGTACAGTTGTTTGTGGAACCCATACTTGTGTCACATTCTGGTGTTGCCATTTGACACTACTTTTTGAACAAGAGGCCCTGCGTTTTCATTTTGCACTGGGCCCCACAAATCCGGTAGCCAGTCTGCCTCATGGCCCCCCTCCCATGTCCAGATCAGGCAGGACGCCTGAGCCAGCTGAGAGGCAGTCAGCAGGGCTGGGATGCTCAGAGGCGGGAGGCACACCCTATCTGTCGGCCTCCCAAGGATGGGCCTGGTCTGGGTTCTCCCTCTGCCCAGCCCTGGAGATCCTGACCTGTCCCCGCCACCTCCCCTGTATCTCCCCCACTGTCGTGGAATTTCCACAAGCCCTGTGCATACCAAGCCCTTACCCTAGACCTGCCAAAGCCCTACAGCAGGTGCTCAGCACCTGACTTCTGGGGTGGGTATTGTGGGAGGGGCTGGGGCTAAGTGGGGCTGAGATCTGCTTGCTCACAGTTGCAGCCCCTCACCCTTTTGGAGATTTTTTGGGGAGGGTGTAACCTGAGGGGCTTGATAGAGTATCTGAGAGAGAGGGAAGAGAGAGAGAGAGAGACTGTGTAGGATAGTCTGATAATGGGGGGAGCCCAGAAATTTCTTCTGAATGCCCCACTCAGCTCTGTCTCTGTGCATGCCTCAGTTTCCTTATTGGTGCAGTGAGGCCTGGCTGAGGTTTGAGCAGGGGCCATGTACCCAGTGGGGCTTCTCACCGCAAAGTGGGTGCTATGGGTTCCATTTCCCCCATGCAGGAAGCTGAGATCAGGGAAGGATTGGTTCAGGTGTGTTTGTGGGCACACACGCACGCATGCGTGTATGTTCAAAGGTCAGCCAGTGGGATGGAGCCCCCATATTCTGTCCCCAGGCTGTGGGCTCCAAGGCCCAAGCCCTTGGTGTCCCCCAGCTGCCCCCATAAGGCAGGCAGGGTCTGGGGCTCCTGGGTGCTGAGTCTCAGGGATGAGCTTTAGAAATTGATTTACTCTTTCTGTTGGTTCCCTCAACCCATGCAACAATTTTCCAAAGGTGTGCAGGGAGCCTGGGTCAGGGGCTGCTGGGCCCCTCACCCGGCCCTGGGTTAATGGGAGTTGTTTGAATTTCCATGCCCTTTCTACTCTAACTCCTCTGCCAGCATCCCATCAGTTCTGCAATGTAGTTTTTCTCACCCTGATTATGCAGATAAGGAAACTGCCCAGAGAGCTCAAGACACTGCCCTCAGGCCACACAGAAGGTAATTGATTCAAGTCAGTCCTAGCCCTGAGTTCTGGTTTCAGCACCAGCTCAGTCACTGACGCCCTCCTGGGATTTTGTCAGCCTGCCCTCTTAAGTAGTATTTACAACTCCAGCTTGCTGTGGAATAGTGGCATCAGAGCTGGCAGCTGGGATGAGTGTTAGCCTCTCCTGTTACTGGGGCAATTCCTTGTCTAAAGTGCTGAGCCACTGGGCCCTGCCAGGGTCCTTATTAGAGGGGGCCCTCCCTTCTTCTATGGGGGCAAGAAATGAAACTCTGGGTCCAGAGGGTTAAGGCATGGACTTCCGCAGCCAAGAGGGGGAAGGAGTTGACCTCCCAGGGAGTCCCCGGGAGCCAGATCCAGCCCCAGGCCTGGCCAGCTGGATGTGACCCAAACCCCGAGGGCCGGTGGGCGCCGGCCTCCCTGTCCGCCGGCCCCTGGGGGAGGAACAGCCGCCTGGCAGGGGCCCCGCTGGCCAGGCGCCTGGTTCCCGGGCTGGGACCCCACGCTGCGGCCTTACCGGGGTAGGAAAGGAAGCCCGCTGGCCAGAGAGTAGGCTGGGCTTGGTTCAGTCCCACTCCCCCTGCCCCCTCTTCCTAGCCCCCCTCCGCTGTGGGCGGCCCGGGTCGGAGGGGGCGGGCTGGAGCAAACCTAGAGCTCATCAATAGGAGACATCTGCTTAAAAAACGTCGGGGTGGGAGGGGAGGTTAACGCCGAGGTCGGCGCAGCGGAGCCCGCAGCAGGGCCCCCCTCCACTTCCCCCCCGCGACTTTTGGCCTCTGAGCAGATGGTGGGGGCGGGGGGGGGGGGCGCCGGCGCAGCCGGCCGGTCCCACACGTTACCACACCCATGAAATTTCCCATTGTGGGGGGGCGAGATGCAGGCTCCCCTTCCCCCGCAACCCCCCCTCACGGCCATCTGATCTCCCTCCGTCACCGCGGACGCCTCCACCCGGCTCCCTGAGGAGGCGCCTGGGGTCACAGAGGCCCCCGGCGCGCCCTCCAAACAATTCCCCGCCCCCAAAGGAAGTGGGGGAGGGGCGGGAAGCGCGGTGGAGACCTTTTTACATGTAAATACGAGTACTGGCCTCCTGGAAAGGCTTTTTTCACTCCTCATTTTTATTTCTAGAAAGCCTGATGTTGCCAAGAATCAGGGCCTCCTGCTGGACTAGGAGGCAGCCGTCTGGTGTCAGGGAGGAGAAATTAAATAATGCCCTCTAAGGAGTGGGCACCCACAAGCCCCTAGGAGGCGGAAACTACAAGTTTGCACAGCCCGTTGGTCTCTACCCAGGAAGGGGCTGGGGGGTGGGGGGTGGGGTGCGGGAGGGGGGGTTGTCGCAACGTGTCCAGGATCAGAACCCAGGAGGAGATCTGAGTTCCAGTTCCAGCGCTGCCCCAACTGCCTGTCACTACAGGCTGTCCCTTGCCCTCTCCCAGCTTCAGGCTTCCCACCTGTAAAGTAAATGTGCTCTTGGTTCCCCTTGCAGGTGTCAGAGTGTCAAGGAAATGGGGGGCGACATCAGTGAAGCACTCTAAGAGCCAGCAGGATGTTTGTTCGGTGGCTGGCCTGTCTGGGTTCAAATCCTCCGCTGACCCTTTTTTTTTTTTAGCTGGGTGGCCTTGGGCAAGTCGCTGAACCTCTCTGAGCCTCTAGTTTCTGAGATCATAATAATATCTGCCTGACAAATGGGATCTTGTGATATTAAATGAGTTATGGGTGTAAAAGTCTGGAACATAGTGAGCATGCAATAAATAATAGCTACTCTTCGTACTTTTATTACCACTTAAGAATGGGCTGAATGTCCACTCCCGGGAAGCTATCCCAGGCTTGGGAAATGTGGGGTGATCCTCAGGGCTGCACACCTCTCCCTGTGTATATCTGCCTGAATAGGAGCCTATGTTTTTGCCTCTGCCCTGTCATACAGTGAGCCCCCACTTGCCATTCCCTTCATTTCTGCACCCCCTGATGTACAGTGGGCACCCTGTAAAACCTGTGGAATGAGTGCATGAGTGAATGAATTTGAGAGTGAATGAATCAACATCTATGACATGAGGAGTTTCAAGCCCAGCCTGAGGGCCTCTGAAGGGCCACATGTTCATAGTCTTGCTGGATTCTGGCTCCTCCCTGCCCAAGGAAGTGAAGAAGTGGACAGAGCACTGGGCTCCAGGGTGGCATGGAGAGAGGGAGGGCTATGCTTTTTCCCTGCCCTATTGGCACCCCCAGGGCCCATCCCAGATTCTGAATGGGTAGCTATAATAACAGCTGCCATCCACTGAGGCCCCACTGGGTGACATCCTTGTCCCAAGCATCATCCCATTTGGGAACCTAGGAGGGAGGTGCCATCATTCCCTTTTACAGATGGGGAAACTGAGGCCTAGAATAATCGATAGAGTCACTTGCCCAAGCTCTCGCAGCTAGGATGAATTCAAACCAAGCTGTTGGTTCCAGAGCCTGCCTGTCCAGCCACAGCTTCTCAATGACAAATAATTGCTGTCAGGACTCTCAGGGCTGTGCATAGGTCTGTAGTCACTCCCCGTGCTACCCAATGTGCAGAGATGCAGACCTGGGAATTAGCTGGCGCAGGCAGCTGTCAAAGGCCACCCAGTGCGGCCTCCTGCCTGCTGTCCCAGCGGGCCACCTGGAGAGGTGTTGGTCTGAGCCCCTGACCCAGGGCCTTGTGATCAGAGGTGCCCTCCCTGCGAGGTGGGAATCACCCAGAGGCCCGGGGCAACATTGGACCTTCCTGACCTCACTTCTGGCCCCTGGAGGCCCCTGGCCAGGGCTGTCAGGGGTCGTTGGCAGCCACTCTGTCTATGGGCCCCTAGGGGCTATGCCCTCCATAGCCCTGCTCCCTCACCCAGCCCTGACCTGGATGGTGATTTATGGGGTGGCAGCAAAAGGCCACTGGCTGTGGGGCCCAGGGACAGGGGTCAGGACAGCCAGGAGGCGCCAAGGATGAGGGTGATGGCCTGCCCTGTGACCCAGGTGGCTGGGGGGCTCGGGGGAGGGATAGCAGGCCCAGCATGGCCTCCCTTGGGTGAGATGAGGCCTTGATTCCTGCCATCTGGCTCTCCCAGCCTGAGAGGTGGGGGTGCCCCCCACTGGCTCAAGTGGCTAAGCTGAGGGCGGAGGGACAGATGGTGGTGGGCCTGAGAGGTAGAGGGTAGACTTTGTTCAGAGGTACTTGTAGCCGGGAGAACACACGGTTGTGGTCTCTCTCTCTCTCTCTCTCTCTCTCTCTCTCTCACACACACACACACACACACACACACACACACACACACCCCAGGTACCCCTCTGAGGCATTTTATAATGCTGCGCCCATGTCAGTGGGGAGTGGTGGTCCTCTGAAGAGCCTTCAGATCCAGACTTGCCTGGTGAAGACCTCCCAAATACAAGCACAGACACATGTGCATACACACACGTGTGCACAGAGATACGCACACACAAACACACACACCCTCAGAGATATACAGACATGCATGTATCCACAAGACACTCATACACACAGCTATACACAGACACACGTACAGAGACACAGAGAGCCATATACACACATATGTACATACACATGCTCGTGCACATGCCCAGATTCTCTCTCTCTCTCTCTCACCCACACATGTCTGCCCTTCAAGAGTCACCAGCCCACTGAGGGTAGAGCCCTCTCTTTGGTCTTCAGAGCTGATTCTCTCTCCTCCTGGACAATTGGCTCCCACTCCACCCTCTCTCTCCCCACTCTGCCCCTTCTCTTTTTCATGTTTACGTTAATTCCTTATTAACCGTCTTACTCCTTAGAATGCAAACCTCCAGCAAACAGACTTCCCACATCTTGTTCATCAGCATGTCCTTGGTGCCTGGCATGGTTCCTGGCATAGGAAGTGTTTGTTGAATAAGTAAATGAATGAATAATTGATTGAATGGATGACTTGGGACAAGTCTGGGCTAGAGAGACACCCTAGGCCATTCAGGTTTAGTTAAACATCTGGTAGGCTGTAGCCTGGAATAAAATTCCAATTCCTGATGATGCCTTAAAGAAAGGCCTCCTGTGCCCTGGCCCCTAGCAGCTCTCCACCTTCCACATAGAGCCCCTTCTGCATCCACACTGACTGCCTTGTTGGTCCTCAAACACACAGGTATTCCCGCCTCAGGACCTTTGCATGTGCTGTTGCAATAGCCTGGAACTCTCTTCTGTCAGCTACGTGCAGGATCTAGTCCCTCCCTTGTTTCAGGCCTCAGCTCAAATATCACCTCCCAGAGAGGCCTCCTTCCAACAGCTATCCTGTGGCCTCCTCTGCTGGCTTTGTTTCCCCGTGGCAGTCTTCGGTCACTGGTTCCCATCTGGCTCCCCATCTCAGCGTCAGCCCCATGCAGGCATGAACTTTAACATATTCCCTGCTGCTTCCCCAGCACCTGGAAGAGTATGGGGTGCTTAGTTATTGACTGACTACGCAAAGGGTGGTGTGATGGGCTCACAGGCTGTCAGAATAGCTCATGTGCTGGGAAGCAGGAGGTTGAACCCATCCGCAGAGATGAACCAAGGTTGGCGGTGTGCAGCATCTGGTGTCAAGGGGTCGTCCAGGAGTTTTGGGTCAGGAGAGGATGTGACACGTCTGGTTTTCCAGGTTTCCTACCCACCTTGAACCGAGTCGGTACCCAGGAGGGGTCCTAGTCAGGCAGCCCATCGGGTGGAGAATCTCATAGCACTCTGCCCAATTCCTGGGCAGTGGCCACCATGACAGCCCCCCAGAATTAGTGTCCTGGGGCTCCCATAACACATTGTTAGAAACTTGGTGGCTTAAAACAACAGAAATGAATTCTGTCTCAGTTCTGGAGGCCAGAAGTCCAACATCAAGGTGTCAGCAGGGCGATGTTCTGGGGACTCTAGGGGAGGGTCCTTCCTGCCTCTTCCAGCTCCCAGTGGCTTTTATTCTGAGCAAAATCTTACGTATTCTTACAGAAAGTACAAGCCTAGATGTCCAGGACAGGTGTGGCACGTGTTTATAATCTACCTGGGAAGATGAGGGGCTGCACGTAGACCCCCAGGGCCCCCCCGCTTTCTTCCTCATAGGAGTGGCTGGGACAATCGGAGCCTTAGCATTTGGAAGTCAGTGGGGAAAGTGTAAGGCTGGGTGATTTTGCCCAGGTTCCCTGACTTCTCTGAGCTACGGCTTCCTTCTCTGCTGAGGGGTTGATGGTGCCCACTTACAGCACCTTGCAGCGACCAGAAATAACATTTGCAGGGGCCCGGAGCTCCGACAATGAAGTGAGGCCTTAAAGGCTGGCCGCCAGGTTCTGGGGGCAGGGAGGGACAGTTGAGGCAACCAGATGGGCACAAGTCTCAGGAGTTGGAAAGGCTTCTTTTGGGATGGCCAGAGCCTCAAGTCCTGTAGGGGAGACCAGAGAGGTGGCGGAAAACATGCTCGATGCCTTTTCCAGATCAACCCCTGGTCCAGCTGGATCCCTGAAGTAGGTGGTGAAGAGGCCATTCATTTTCTCAGCTGCCCAGTCTGGTTTATTTGAAGAGAGGAGGGGAACAGCCAGGAAACCCGGGCGGTGCGGGGGTGGGGGTGGGGGGTTCTGTTTCCTGGGCTATGGCCCAGAGGGCAGAGGTCATGGCAGCATTGCAGTCACCAGGTCCCCTGTGTGCCCCAGAACCTCTGCAGGCTGGGTGGGGTGAAGCCTTCAGCCCCTATGCGCACGCGCACGAACACAGACACACGCATGCATCCACACATGCCGCAGCTGGGGCTCTGTGTTCGTAGAAGAGCCGCTTCCTCTGGACTCAAACCTGTGGCAGCTGGGAGGGGCTGGACTCGACCCCTGCTCTCAGGCCTGAACTCTTATCCAGCACCAAGGTAGGGACACCCTCATCCTCCCTCCAACCCCAAGCTCCCCTGGGTGCTGAGGCCCATGTTTCAGATGTGGAAATGGAGGCTTAGGGGTTCAGTGGCCCCCCGGGGTTCTGCCTGCACGCCTCCTCTGTGCTTTCTCTCTGCGACCTTGTCTCAGGGCCCAGCTGGGCCTCCTGCTTCCCAGCAGTTAGTCTGCACCTCCAGTGATCTTAAGACAGCTTTAATTTCTTGGGCTTCCCCCAGCTGCACGCTCACCGGGAGGCTGTGCCATCGCTGTCTTTTCTGCACGTCTCACCTTTGATCTTCTGAGCCTTTATCTTCTAGCCTGAATCGTGGGCAGTGCCCCATGGGGCCCCTTGTTCTGAGCTGCCTCGCACTGGGCATGGGGTGCCACGTCCACAGACAGTCTCCCACTGGCCACTCCGCTCCCCAGAGGGGCTCCTCAATGTTGTCCCTGCCCTCCCAGGAGCACCTGCCACAGGAGTAACTAGGGGCTCGGCACCAGCTGTGGCCAGCCCTGCTGCTGGTATGGCAGAGGGGTGAGCATGCTACTACCTGCTCCATCAGCCACCAGCTCTGCATACGGAGGAGGGAATGAGAGCCTGGAGGGGGGAGACAGAGCACCCTGCACGCCGGTGGCTGCCTTGCACGGCCCCTCACAGGTGCAGGCCCAGATTCTGTTGAGCTAAGCTTTGCGTGGCGGGCGGCTGGCAGCGAGCTGCTGAGCCTTCCAAAGGTAGCAGCCATCTGCACTGTGATAAAAAGCCCCAAGGATGATAAATAGACAAGTCGCACTTTTATTGGATTGCAGTTTGGAGCAGCCACTTTGGGTTTGGCACTGTGTTAACGACAGATTTCTGCTTCCCTTGCAAGGCCTGGCCTCTCGGGGAGCGCGCCAGTAGCAGCCCCCTCCTGGCAGGAGCGAGCGTTCTCTGCACCCCTGCCCGGGGCACTGGCCTGCTCCCCCCCACCCCCCCCATGCCGTCCCTGGGGGTTTCTGCTGGGGACCCAGCTCACAGCCCCCTGGGGTCGGGTCGATGAGTGCACCTCCTAGCTCTGACGTCTAATAGCTGAGTGTCTTGGGCAGTCCACCTTGCCTCTGTGCTGCGGGTGCCCCATCTGTAAAAGGGGCAAATGATGGCATTTGCCACCCAGGCTGGGGAGGTTCCGTGAGTACATGGCGTTTGGAAGCGTGCCTGGCATACATACGGTGAGCGTTATGTAAATATTAGCTGCCGGTATCCGCGCCACCATCATCATCATTACTGCTTCCAGAGAGCGTCGCCTGGCCTCAGCATCCCACTGGGCAGGGAGCTGTGAGGGGTCAGATTGGGGAAGGGGGGCCCCATTCCTGGGAGGACCTGGGCTCTCCCAGGATGCTAAGACCCCTGTTTAATCCCTTCACTCGCTGGGTAAAGTGGGAGCTCTGGAGCCAGCCGGCCTGGCTCTGTACTGATCAGCTGTGAGACCATGAGCAGCAGCTGGAAAACTCTGTTCCTCAGTTTCCCCAGCTGTCAAAGGGGGATAATAACAGAACTTACCTCACAGCGTTGTTGAACACCTTCAATGAGATGATCTACTTTAAGCTCCTGGACCCGCACCTGGCACTTGATAGGCATAAATAAACATTGGCCCTTGGTGGTGTTAGTAGTCCTCAGTGGGACACTGAGATGACGAGTCCCAAGGAGGGAAGTCAGGCAGGAGTGCAAAGAGCAGAAGGGGTGGCCAGGGCAGGGCCTCTGTAGACACGTCAGGATCAGTTCTCAGCATACCTAGCAGTGGGACCTACTGTGCGCCCAGCCCGAGAAATGTGTAAACAGGGAAGGCAGGCAGGCACAGAGCATCACAGGAGGCAGTGGCCCAGCTCTGTCCTGCTCAGCTTCCTGTGCACGGTTGTACAGGTTAGCTAATCTCTGTGAGCCTCTGTTTCCTCATCTCTGCCTCACCCCCACCAAAGACCCCCCGCCCCCAGGCCTGGCCCCACCTGACTTTCTTTTCTCTTTGCTGGCACATGACTTCCTTTGTTGTCCCTTCTCCCTCCTTGGTCCTCTCCCTCCCACTTCCCTGCTGCCCTTTCCAGCCTGTACCTCCACACCCCTCCTAGCTCCTTGTGGCTGCCTGTGCTGCACGCCTGCAACTGGGCCTTTCTGTTTTTAGCCAGGACATGAGCCAGCTCCCTAGGCACAGACCCTGTGTGGGCCTCTCACCCTGGGCCTCCAAGCCAGGCTCACCTTGCCGGCTGTGTCCCCTGGACATTGGTGGAGGGCACAAGTGGGACTGTACAGCCCCCTCCACTCCCTTCGTGGCCTGGGACCCCATGAGAGTCCCTCTTTCCCTCACAAGGATTCTTCCTTCAACCACCATGGGCTTCGGCCATACCAGGGTCCCAATAGCTCTGGTGGGGAGCACAGGATGGAGAAGGCACCAGAAGGAGACCCACATGAGCACATGAGAGCCAAGAGCTCGGGCTCACAAGTTCAGGGTTCAAATCCCAGCCTCACCATTTGACCCTGAGCAAGTGACCTCTCTGGACCTTGGCTTTGTCATCTGGAAAATGAGGCTGCTGAAAGAACCAGCCACGCGGGGATGCTGTGAGGACTCGGGACAGCAGGCAGAGGGGCTCAGGGCACACCAGCCTTTCCACCGTTGGCCAGGTGCTTGCCATTGCACTTTCACAGTGACCCTGTGAGATTGGTCCACCTTCCCACTTCCCAGGTGAGGTGAGCCAGGCTTTGCAGGGCTCAGAGCATCTGCAGCATCATGTAGGTATCAAGGGACAGAGACTGAACTGAAACCCCACATCCCCCCCCCACCCCAGGCCTTGAAGAGCTCGAGAAATGCATGGAAGAAATCAGACAGGATTTTAGGTGTGAGGGGTCTTCTTTGGGCACAACTTCGAGGTCATCTGTATTCAGTCAGTACCCAACCTGGTCAGCGAAGGTCCAGAGAAGTTAAGCAAGTGTCCTGGCATCACACAGCTCTCACTGCCAGGCCAGCATGCTCTGTCCTGGTGTGGGGACGCAGGGGCCAGCTTCAGATTCCTCAGGGCCTGCTCTGTCTCAGTGTTGGGGACCTGAGTGGAGACCTTAATGGCAGAGGGAGAAGCATAGCTGGTGGCTGGTGAGGGCTGACCCAAGCCTGACTCTCCTTTTGCAGCTGGCTCTGGGCTCCCTCACTGGTTCCTCACCTATCACCTGCTTTGGAAAAAGGTGTGCAGACATCAAGGGCCAGATAAGAACGATCCAAGGCTGAGCGTCTCAGCCTTGCTGTGCATTCATTACACCTGGGCCCAGCCTCAGGGGAACCTGCAGCAGGCTTCCACATCTTTCTAGAAGCAATCCAGATGCTTCTAATGTGCATCCAGGTGGAGAACCCCTGGTCCTCAGGAGCCTGCACTCTGTAAATAACTGTCAGATGTTGAACAGTGGCATTTCTAAAGCACAGAAAAGCCAACTGCAAGGGAGGAAGGGAGGGAGCATTTATTGAGCACCTATTGTGTACCTGGTGACACTCAAGGCACCTGACACCTGTGCATGTTAGCCCAGTGAAGTGGACATGAGACCCCGAGAAATAAGGTGCGACCCCAGGAGGTACCTTCTAAAAAATGTGAGCCCCAGACCTGTGGCCCATTTCTTCTCCATCCTGCTCACTTATCTGGCACCTCTTCCTCCCTCTATCCGCTGAGTTAATGCAGACTGGCAGGGGGCAGGGTGGGGGAGGGCTTCGGGGGGCACTGCTGGCAGCCTGCCCCCGAGCTCCCACAACCCCTGCCCCTGCAACCCCAGGCAGGAAACCACCAACGTGCTTATGAAAGAGGCAGGCGCAGCTGCTGTTAACAGGTGAGCCCTTCCCTAGCTGCGCCTCTCCCAGGGCCTCCTGGAGAAATCTGTAATGAAGTGCAGCTGTGAACTCCGGTTTTGGGTCAGAAAGGCAATTTCTCATCTCTCCTCACAGCAATTGAGTCGCAAATCCGGGAGCTGTTTGCCTCTCTGATGCCTCCGCCCATCAGCCCTCACCAGCCAGAGCAGAGGCTTAGGAGGTGGGCAGCAGCATGGCTGCTGTCAGAGGCAGGTGGCCCTGGTCGGGAGGGAGCAGGCTGGAAACCACGCCCCCAGGGGCCCGGTGGGGCTGGCGAGGTGGGAGCGGGGAGCAGCTGGCAGGGGTGCTCTGGGAGATCGGAAGGCTGTTTTCCCCCTCGTTTTTAATTGTTCTCTGTGACTCTGATATCAGGCCCGATTCACCTAGTGGCAGAGTGTTGGCTCGAGGCTCCTGTCGTGCACCACATCTGAGGCATTCAGAAGGCGCCAGGCAGCTGTTCTCAGCCTAACCGACAATTCTGGACAGTGCTGAGCCTGGAAGGGCCTGGAGAGACAAAGCCAGAGGTGGCTGGGAAGCCTCACGGCCCTCACTGGGATAGCAGCCTGTGGCTGGGCAGCAGGGTGCAGGGGGAGGAGAGACCTGGGTTCCAGATCAGGCCCTCAAGTCACCTTTGGCCACAGAGTCACCTGAGAAGCCAGTTTCCGTGAGGCCCAGATGACAGGAGGAATGCTTGCCAAGTCAGATTGATTGGAAATGTAAGCCCAGCGGTGACTCCTCCTCTGTCTTCAGGGAGCAAGGCTTACGAAATCCAATTGCCTTGTTTTCTGTCCAGCAAAGATTCACTCAGTGAGTGCTGAGCGCGTCTGAGGAGGCGGCAGAGTGTAGGGGCTGTGGGGGGGGCCCTGGGGCCAGCGCGCCTGGCTTTGCATCACTGCTCTTTGACCTTGGAGAGGTGGCTTGACTCCTCTGATCCTGCCTCCTGTAAAATGTAGGAGTTGAATTTGAAGAGCCACTTTGAGAATTTGATGATGACAACAAAGTGACAAAGCTAAGACTGTGGAAACACAGAAAGGTGCATTACCTCTGGCAGACAAATCACCAATAGCCCTTTGCTTGCCACCCTGCTGCTTGGTTCCTTTGAGGGACGGCAGGGTCTCCGTCCCAGTGGCCTTCTCCCTCCAGCCCCTTGGGATAGAATCGGGACTGCACAGCGCACGCAGCCACGCTCGCACAGGCCTCGCTTTGTGGCCGGCTCTCCTGTAGGTTTTTTAAAAATCACGTTTATCAAGATATAACTTACGTGCAATACACTCACCTTTCATCAGTGGACTGTTTGGGGAGTTTTCACCGATGTATACAGTGGCGAGACCACCACCACGATCAAGATATAAAACTTATCACCCAACCTGGAAAATGCCGTCATGTCCCTGTGCAGTCATTCCCCTCCCCAAGTCCCTGGAACCACAGACCTGTTTTCTGTCCCTATAGTTTTGTCTTTGCTAGAATGTCGTAGAGGTGGAAACTCTCAGTACGAAGGCTTTCATGGCTGCCTGGCTTCCTCCTCTTAGCTTGCCATTGCTGAGCTCCATCCAGTCGGTGCGCCTTTCTTGGGTGCTGAGTGGTGGCCTATCATGTGGATGTGCCATTGGTTGTCCATGCACCTGTCAGTAAACATTGAGGCATTTACTTTGTGTGTTTTAATTCTCCCACAGCTGTCTCAGACTGCTGTAACAAAATACCATCGACTTGGGGGCTTAAAACAGCAGATGTTTATTTCTCCCCGTTCTGGGTGCTGGCAGATTCCGTGTCCAGGGAGGGCCCGGTTCCTGGCTTGCAGGTGACCTGCCTTCTTGCAGTGTCCTCCTGTGACTTCTGTGCACTCGCAGAGGGACCGTTCTCCTGTCTTCCGCACACGAGCACTGATCCCATCATAGGGGCCCCACCCTCATGACCTCACCTAACCCAAATTACCTCCCGACAGCCCCACCTCCAAATACCATTGCACTGGGGGTTACTGGTTCAACAGATGGATTTGGGGAGGCACAAATGTTCAGTCCACAAAAGCAACACAACGTTGTCATAGAGTCCTTGGCATTGTGATCTCCTCTTACTAATGGCAACAATGGAAGCCTAGGGTCATGCCACCAGCCTCCCTGCTCACAGCCTAAGAGGCCCCTGCCCTCCTCCTCTCTCCTGTACCCAGAGAGAGAGCAGGGGCCAAGTGCCTGCAGCAAAGTGTCCTCACCCCCAGGGACTTGTCTCCCAGCGTCAGGTCCGACCTTGGCTAGAGATGCCTCTTTGTCCCCACCGGGGACCGGTGGCCAGCACGAATAATTGGATTTTAATAAAACGGATGGGAGTGCGGAAGCAGTCCGCCACCCTGGCCTGCGCCGAGGCCTGCAATTAAACCGATTATGTCTTGAGAGTCAAGCTGTCTGACTCTGAATCCCTAATTTGGTGGTGCTTGCCAGGCCAGCCAACGTGGTTGTTTATTTATTTACCCAACTTTCTTTACAAGCTGGGACACACTGGGGGCCGGGGTAATTAACACCCCCACCTCTCCCTCCCATTCAGAGCTCAGGGAGTCACCAGGAGACTTTGCAAATGCTGACGCCAGGCTACCCCTCCCCCAGGGTTCCGATGGGACTTTGGCTAGGCCATTGGGACTTTTCAAAGCTCCTCCAGGTGAGTGTGATTGACAGCCCTTGACCCAAAGGAAACAGATTTTTCTGGAAGTTCAGATTGGTGCTGTCTCCTTCCCCAGACTTACCCAGGTTCCTGGGGGCCTGGACTGTTCCCACGTGAAGGCCTGTGGTCATCACCTCTGCAGGGGCTTATGGAATCCTGGGGAAGGCTTTGAGCAGAGGACCCTTGGTATAGACATTGCCAGAGAGAAAACCATCTGGTGGGCGGGTCTCTGGGTGTCTTTTCCCTACACATGTTGGTGCTTTCTCTCCTCCATTTATTTTAACAAACATGTACTGAAGGCCAGGCATGCTGTTGGTGCCGGGTTGGTGGATATTGCCTCCATCCCCACTCTGGAGTATTGGCTGGAGAACTAGGCCTTCTCTGGGAGTGTATTTTGGCAACAGTAACCTCCCCCCACTTTTCTGTGTGCTTGGGGCTTTATGCCCACCAAGACGAACTCTGATGCTATGGACTTGTCACTGGGGAGACTGGCGGGGCACTGACCCAGAACCATGGACGAGGTGCAGACCTCCTGGGCCTGGGTCCCCCCTCTGTTACCCACCGAAAAGTTAGCTCTCCTGGTTCTCAAATTGGTTGAAGGTTCTAGATTTTGGCATCAGCACAGCTGGATGGGGGTGTGAAGGGAAGCCATTCTGGGGAAATGTGCAGCAAAACCACCCGGGGTTTGGGGACTCTGGGCAGCTGGCCCAGCCCTCTGTGCCCCTTCCTCTTCCACAGCTCCTCCTCAGAGCCTGTGCAGACCACTCTGTGAGCGAACACGTACGCATGAGGGCTCAGCCCTGCATGCATTGTGCATAGCGCCAGGTGTTTGATAATGATGATTAATTGGGGAAGGGAGACTGCAGGTAGGCCTTGGGCCAGCTCTGGAACCACATGGGCTGTGGGAGAGCTGGGCCCCAAGCTTAGGTGTGAGGGCGGCCCCTTCAATTAGGGTGAAGTCAGCGCGTGGGGGCGTAGCAGGTCCTGTCAGGTGGTGACCCTGGGCCTGAGGGTGCTGAGGGCTGGAATTGGCTTGTGTCCCTAACCCTCAGGAGGCTACCCCTGGCCCCCAGGAAGCTGGCCTCAAAGGGGACCATGCGTGGCCTATAGTCCAGAGCCTGGGGGACAAAGGAAGGGGTAGCCCTTGCCTTTGATGTGAGTGACCCAGCCTAGTCCTGTTTCCTCTCCATGCCTCACTTCCTCATCTGCAAAGTGAAATTGTACCCCGCCCGTCTGGGAAGACCCCTGCAGCTGCACCTCTGACTGAGGAAAGCCCTAGGGCCGGCCCCACCGACGGGGTTCCCCTCTCCAAAACCCTCTTGCTCCTCTGCAGCTGCCTCAGTCCCTTCAGACACTCCAGGCCCTCGTCCCAAGCCTGGAGGCCCTTGTGTGAGCTGGCGCCTACCCCCCAACCCCCGATCCTGGGCTGAAATGCCCTTCCCTCCCAGGGCCTGCTGCATGCACAGAGCCCCCCTACACTATGCACCTTCCAAACATGTATGAACGTGCGTGATCCTCACTGTAACCCTTCTGGGAGGTGCTCAAAGTGTCCCCATTTTCCAGATGAAGACACTGAGGCTCACGGGAGCTCACGACTTGCCTGGGAATATATGGCTGTTAACTAACGAGCTGGGATTTGAACCTCAGCTCACTCTGGCCTAGTCCCAAGGAGGCTGGCATCTCATTGAGTTCACCCAATCTCAGCTGGGAAGAGGGTCACCAAAGGTCAGCACAGTATTTGGGGAGATGCCTGTGCCAGGCCTGTGATGTACAGGGCGTAGGGTACAAAGGGAGCTTGCCATCAGCATTCTCTTTGTCTGTTTTTGGGGACTGATGGAGCTGGGGCACGAGGGTGGGGTGAGGTGGAGTCGGGAGAGACGGCCTTCCAGGACAGAGGGACTGTGAGAGAAAGGATTGGAGGTAGGACCCGGGGACAGAACAGAGCTTGGGGAGCAGTGCCTCACAGCTTATGCACTGGAGCAGTGGTTCCCAACCTTTCTCCACAAGCTCCCTTCTAAACCCACTTCTATGAATCGTACCCCTTGTTTTTAAAACAGCTGGTTTTAAATACTGACACTTGTGCAGTCCCTATCTTCATGTAAAATAGTGGAAATGAGGTCACAAGTTAGGAAAGAAAAATCACTCTACCAAAAGTACAAACCATAAATTTAATTTTACAAAGTTTGTAACAGTTAAATATTGATAATGGTGATCCAGTATTTAAACATGAAATTAAAAAAAGTACTTGAAAGAATTATGATTAAAGACAATGCACTTACTTTTACTCAATCAATAACTAAACTGATCAAACAGTCTGGCTATGGATGTCTTTATATGTTTGGGGAAGTTTGTTACAAATGGATTGTTCTGGAACTGTGCATAATGATTGGTAGAAGAGCAGTTTGGGGGAAGGGTTCATAGCCACCCCCTCACCAATCACTCATTCGCTAATGTGATCAATTCCGAAGTGTCTCCATGAACATTGATGCAAACCTAACATTTATTGTTCCATAACTAACATTTTGCATTTTTTAACTTTACCTGATTTTTTTTTTGCCATTACTGATTATTTTTTGCGTACCCCTGAATGGCCCAGCACCCAGCACGTACCCCCAGGGGTACACGTACCAACACTTGGGAACCAAGCTCTAAAATCTCCAAACTTCTGGTACCTCCAGCAGCATACAGCCCACCCTGTCAGCCCCGTACACAAACTAAAGGTCAGTGTGGCCAGGACCCACTGCAAATCCCTAAGGAACTTGAGGACAGGGAAAAGGCAGTTGTTTTTCTGCTGTGTGTGTGTGTGTGTGTGTGTGTGTGTGTGTGTGTGTGTGTGTAAAGACTCTAGGCAGCTAAGTGGTAGTTAAAGATGAATCTAAGCATCTCAGGAAGGGAGAATTGCAGCAGGGTGAGCACCTACTAGGAGGCTGTTGGGGAACCCAGGCCCTGTAGAGCTGGCCTTCCCCGGGGGAGACCAGGGGGCAACCTGTGTTTTCCGAAGACACCATTCCACCGTTCACCATGTGAGGACAGAAACAAGCCTTTCTCTCTGCTAAACCACAATGAACCATTTCCGGAGAGGTGATGCCCAAAGCTGACTGGCCAGGGATGTCTGCAGCTTCCTCTCCAGAAGGCTTTGCCAGTTGGGCTCGAAGACGTCTTCTGATAAACGAGCCTCAGAAGTCCGTGTCCTAGGCTGTCCGCCAGCCCAGAATGGCTGAGGTCGTGAGCCTGTGGGCTCCTGCCTCCCCTGTTTTTCTCTGACCTCAAAAGAAAGGGCAGCTGGGTTTGCCCCCCGGGCCACTGGGATTGTGTAGCCAACAGCCAGATAGGGATAGGGAGAAGAGAAGGAGAGAGGCCCTGTCAGGCTTATCTGGAAAAGGTCAGGGCCCCAGGCAGGACGAGGGGTGGGAGGAGGAGCCAGGAGAGTGTGCATCTCCGTAGGGAGCTGTGAAGCTGCAGGGAGGGCGGCCTCCCCTGAGAGGCCTGGGCCGCAGCTGCTGGCCTGGCCACAAATCCCAGGAATGTGGCTGCCACAGTGGAAAGGCCGCCTCTGACCTGGACAAGGATACAGGCCATCTTGAGTTTCTCTCCTGTCTGTTATAGGGTCAGCACAGCAGACCTTGCTGTCTCCCTCACAGAGATGATATGTGTCATCGCCCCAGAAGCTGGCAGTTGCTACCTTCTTGGCAAGTGGGGAGAAGGATGAGGGGTGGTGGGCTCCTTGCTAGGACTCCAGGCCACCACTTCCCTGCTGTCTGGAGTGAAGCCCCGGGAATGAAGCGGGGTGGTTCCACCTCGGCCCCCAGGCCCCCAGCTTCAGCATGGCTAGGCAGAGAATCAGATAGGGGAGCTGAGGGAGCTGCCAGGAGCCTGTGAGCCGGGAAACATGATCCAAGGTGTGGTGCTGCACCCTGGTTTCCCAAGAACAACAGTAATAGCAAGCAAAGTTTGTGAAGGACTCACTGAGCAGTGGGCCCTTTCTAGAAATTGCCCCATTCCTCCCATGACAGAGGGTAGTACTATTGACCCCAACTGTACAGATGAGGAGACTGAGGCTGCACTCTCTGCCTTCTGTCTCTGGAGCATGGTGATGTCCAGGGTTGCCTGTGTCATTTTTAGCCCTGAGGGACTCTGGAAACTTCTGTTTCGCTACCGTATGTGACACTATGGCTGTCTTCTGCTGGCTTGGTGGTTTCTGATGGTACCTATCCTCATTTACCCTAAAAGTGTGGCATTGGGGCCACGTCAAAGAGCAGATAGAATATACCCAGGCTGACAAGCCTTCCCACCCCAAACATTGTCCCCAGTACCCTCCTCTGTCCTTTGTACACTTGTACCCAGGAACAGCTGGGTATCAATCATTTACCCGTTTGCAAGGTTTGAGGAGTCTGTGTCCTTCCTGGAGGTTATATTTCCAGTCTGTGCTCTCCGAGTGGGAAGGGAGACAATCCCAGGGAAGGGATGTGAAACTAGGAGGGCAGGCAGGGTTTGGGGAGCAGCAGGCGTTCCCTAGCAGAGCCAGCACCAGTCCACAGAGGCCCTTTGTGCAAATCAGAAGGTGCCTCCTCCTCCAGGCTGATCCAACCCATGCCCAGGTGTGTGTTGATGAGTAGAGTGAGGGCTGGGTTTCAGCTCCCACTTACCGTTTCATCGGGGTGCTCTTGTGCAGTGAACACCTTAGACAGCTGTACTGGGCAGCCCTGCTTCCAGGGCTCCGATTGGCTCCTGTCACCACCATCCAACTGTCCTTTCACGCTGGGGAGACCGGGGTGTCCATCTCCACTGCCCTGCTCATGTGCTTAGTGGGACTTGGCTGGGATCTGTTAACTCATGCCAAGGGAAGGTTTAGAGGTGGAGGACTTGAAGAGGTCATTTAGCCCAGTGTGCCCATTGTATAGATAAGAAAACTGAGTCCCTGCAAGTTAGTGTGGCCCTGAGCAAGCCGTTGTGAAGACTCTGTTTCTCCTCTCCAGTTTCTTTCTCCTTCGGCTTGAGCCCTTGCTGTGTGCAGAGTAACTCCTTAACACAGTGGGTTAACAGCCGGGTTGGATTTAAGTCTACACTCCTGTCTCCCACTTCAAGCTTAGCTTTCTCTGGCTGCTCCCAGAAGCTTCTCAGAGAATTCTCACCAGCAGCAGACCCCACAGTGCCCTGGGATCAACTCTCTTCCTATAGGATGAAAAGGAGGGGCCCCCAGGACTGCACAGGACATACCTTCACCCAATTCCTGGCCTCATGGCTGCTTTGCACAGGATAATCAAGGCACCCGTTTTGCCATCAGCAAGGTGAGGATGGAGGGGTGCTACTGGCACTGCTGGCAGTTCTGCCAAACCTGGAAGGAGAAACAAGGCTGTACCCTGCCTCCCTCCCAGTCCGTGTCCCTGGACCAGATGAAATACTCCCCTACAGCCACTCTAGCCTGAAATACCAAATGTGTGTTCAAGGTCAGAGGGACTGGTGGGAGGTAGACCATGTGTCCCTAATCCTTATAGCAGCTGTTCTCAGCTCCAGCTGCATATTGGGACCACCTGTATTTTAGAAATACTGATTCTTTGGCTCCCTCACCAGAGATTCTGATATGATTAGCATGCCCAGAGGAGATGAGAACCACTCTCACCCAGAGATGCCCATGCCCAGGGACACCTCACTATTTGGCTGTGGGACTGAGTTTTTGCTAATCTGCTAGACACTTGAGGGGCAGGGGGAACCTTGATAAAATGCAGTGTAGTTAATATCAAGTCCAGCATATAGTTTCACAAAGCAAACTGACACACAGGAACATTCCAGAACCCAGGACTGATGGAGAATGAGCTGAGGAAACCAAAGGTGGGCTGGGGATGGAGTGAGATTCTGCTGGAGCAGAGAGGACTCAGGACTGTGAAAGCGGGCTGCAAGTATCGGAGGTCTGATGACAGATGGGGTGGGGTGGTGGCCCAGGGCATAGAAGTACAGAGATTTCAGCTCAACTCAAGGAGACAGCCCTATCCCAGCAGTCCCAGCCCAGTGCCAGCCTCCAGAGTGGGAGGGAGACCAGGCAAGTCGGTGGGAGCATGTTTGGGTCAAGTGGTCAGTGAGGCTCCAAGCATCATGTTCCCCACCACTTCTGCCTATGCCTGTGCCTGTGCCTGGGACTGGGATTGGGACTGGACTGGGACTGGGACTGGGACTGGGACTGGCGTAGCCTAGGCTCCTCCACCTGGGCCATACTGACACTGAGAGCTGACTGATCCCTGGTGGTGGGGCTGTGCTGTGCATTGCAGGGTGCTGAGTAGCATCCCTGGCCTCCACTCACTAGATGACAGTAGCCCCCCCCCCCATTGTGACAACCAAAAATATCTGCCAAATCCGACCTGGGGGACAGAACCAACCCCCTGCCTCACTGACAACTGCTGACTTGGAACAATGGCCCTCTACCCTGGCTGCACAGAGGAATCCCCTGGGCACTTCAGAAAATACTGATGCTGCCTGGGTCTGCGCCCAGAGGTGTGATGTCATTGCTCTGGGTATGGCCCAGACAACCTAAGCCGGGGGGAAGGGGAGTGGTTCTAATATGCTGCAACATTTGAGCCCCCCAGGGAAGGCTATTTCTCAGACTGGAGACATCGTAAGAATCACCTCGGTGGTGGCTCCAAATAATGCCCCGGTTTAATAAGAATCACCTGGAATTCTCAGACTAGGACAAGTGTGGGAAAGGCTGCCCGGGTTTCCATAAGCCCCTTGCAGCGCGAGGCTCCAGGATTCTGAGCTGAGAGGCCTGGCTAGCCAGCCTGGCTGGGACCTGGAGTACCTCCTGCTGGGTTTCCTCCGGGTCTGCCCTCCCTCCCTGCTCTCATCTTCCATCCAGGGGGCTGGGCCTCTGCGCACCTCCCCCACCTTCTCCTCCCCTGTGACTTTATCCCAGCCCCTGGGCTCTCCGCCAGCTCCTGTGAGCCTGCCAGCAGCCCGGCCCCTCCTTCTCCTCTTCTCCCAGCCGGTGGCTCTCAGCGCCGGCTTGATTTAGTAGGCGTTGGAGGAGAAAGGCGGCTTGAAGAGTCACTAAGAGCCTCAATGCTAGCCAGCACTTATCTGAAAAAGAGAGGCGGGCAGCCCTGAGAGGGAGCTGGGGTGTAAGGAGAAGACACACCTCTCCACCGGGGAGGGGCCCCGGCGAGCCTGCCATCATCGCAGCCCTCCGGGGTTATTGGCATGGTGGGCTGCAAGGCACCCTGCACCCCTAGCACACAGTGTTGGGGCTGCCTCTCCCTGCCACACCCCAATGAGGAGGGAGGAGGAGGTGAGAGGAGGGGCAGGCGGTGCCCCTGCAGTCGCCTCCTGCAGGTGGGGTTCAGGTCCTTGCAGGCGTAACGCAGGGAGCTCAGAGACCCCTGGGTTAGGAGAGATGTCAGTTGGGCACCTAGGGAGGTGTCCTGTGGCCCTTGGCGGGCTATTGAGGAAACAGGCCCCAACCTGGCTTCTCTGTTCCCCCCACCCCCAGCCTTTTGGTTGTTTGCCTGCCCTTCTCTCCTGGTGCCCGTCCCCCTCCTTCTCCTCTTCCCTGATGAAAAATACAAAAGAAAAATGCGCCAGTGCCCAGGTCTGGGGAGCCCCAGCCCGCAGGATGGAGAAATGAAAAGCGTCCCCAATTAGAGGCTTTGGTTCTGCAAACTTGATGCTCGGCACTTGAACTGTCACGGTGGAGCCTTAATTAGCAGCGGCGGGGGAGAGGTCAGGAACAACTCAGCAGTCTTGACAAGCGCGTTATCAAGTGCAGGGGAGCGGGGGCTGCCCGGGCCGCGGGCGGGGCGCCTGGGAGAGAAGGGGAGGAGGACGGCGGGGGCGCCGCTCGCGCGGAGGTGGCGGGGAGGAGGCGCGCGGCCCCGCCGAGCGGGAAGGGAATAAGATGGTTGCTGCGAGGCGACTGCGCAGCCACGGCTGGTGGTGCGTGAAGCCTCCAGCGAGGGGGCGCGGGGCGCTCTCCGGGGCGGCGTGAGAGATTGCTCTGGCCCTCCAGTTTCCCCAGCACCTCCCCCGGGGTCCCTGCAGCAGGCAGGCGGGGGCGCAGCGGGCAGGGAGCTCGGCGCACCCCTGAGCGGACGCGCCCCCCCCCCCGCCCCGGCTGCTCCTAACCCCCCAGGTTCCTCGGCTATTCCGTGACCCCGTCGGTCCCCCTTGGCGCCTCCCAGCGTTCCCAGCCCCAGGCGCCCAGCGTGCAGGAGGAGCGCGCGGCGCACTTGGACGCCCCCGCCGCCGGCTATGCCGGGAAACCCTTCCTAGAGTCCCCTGGGTCCCCGCGGCCCGGCGGGGGCAGCACAAAATGCTCGGCATGAAGACCTGGTCGTCCCTGCTCCTGAACCTCAGTAAGTGCGGGGCTCACCGCCCGCGGAGAGGGGGAGGGCCGGGGATGGAACTTTCCGGGGCGCGCCGCCCACCCTGCCTGGCACACCGACCCCGGATTACCTCCAGGTCATGCACGTGGTCCCCTGGCGCGCTGCCTGGCCGCCTCCTCATCCTGTCAACTCAGAAAAGAAGCCAATCGATTTATTTTTTAAAGTAGAAAAGCTCCATCTGCCCGCCTGTCTGGCCGCGCCTGGGGCACGTCCAGGGACTGGCGGTTGAGAAGTGTGGAGAATCACCTTCAGATTTTATCCAGGCGAGGTGGCCGGCCTGCACCGGCCTTGCTGCTGTCCAGGGGCCTGTGTTATGGATAGTTGCCAAGCGGTGCTAGGAGTGTTAGCCTTGGCTGGCCCCTTTGTGTGAGCAGAAAACCAGGGGACTAGGATCTAGGAGCAAAACGTAGCAGAGGGGGTTTCTCTCTCTCTATTTGCACACAGGTGGAGGCCAGGGGTGGGCTAGGTGGCTGAAGCGGTTTTACCCAATGGGCCCCCTTCCCAAGCCATGCTGACATTTCCCTCAGCCCATGCTAGAGAACTTTCTCAGCGTGTCAAGGTTGTGACCTCCCGCTACTGGGGCATTAGTTAGGTGGGCAGTGAGAGGGTAAGGAGTGTTGTGGAGACTGATGTGGGCAGTACTGCATCAGTCCGTGTAAGGGTTTAGCAGGACTCTGAGGCAAGGGGACACCCTGCGAGCTGAGGGTATGAAGGTGGCCTTGGGCAAGGCAGGGGCACCGAGGTCCTTGACTGGAGGGAGTGATGGAGAGAAGGTAGTAGTGAACAGTAAGAAGCTCAGGTTGCCAAGGTTCCTGCAGGGCGGTTCTGGTCACAGAGGATGGGTGGGATGATGGCTTCAGCACGGCCCCCCTTCTGTGAAGGATTGGACATCCTAACCTCCAGGCGCCTCCCCGGCTGGCCTTTTCTTCCAGGTTGGGACAGTTTGGAGGGAGAGGAGTGGCTGGTGAACCCACCTGGCCTCAGGGGGCCTCTCTTGCTCCCGACCCCATCTCCTTGCCCAAGCTGCTGGGGTCCCCGGGGGCCCTTCCCTGCCTCCTCCCCCTTCCAGCCCTGCATCTCTCATGTGTGCGTCTTTTCCTGTTTGAATTGCAGCTTTTAAAGCTTTTTGCCTTTTGAAAACTCAGGGGGGGAACAGTTGCTTGTGGAGAGGTCGTGAACAGTTGATGATTATAGTCCAGTGGGTAGAAAGAGCTTAAAACAAATCCCCATCCATCAGATGTCAGCTTAGGCCGTTTCCAGTGCTCTCCTAGGGGGCCAGGGTGGGGGCGGCAGCTTAGAGGAATGAGGGGGGCTTCTTTCCTTTCCACTAAGTGATCCTACAAAACTCCCTCTTATTCAGGTGTTTGATCATCACTCCTCTCTGCTGGCTCCCTCTGATCTCCCTTCCTCCTGGAGCTGGAGAAGGAGAAACAGTGGAGGGTTCCACCCCCTGGGACCTTGGCAGCCCCAGAAGGCCCCTCACCTCTGTGTGCCATTGGCCAAGTCACATGGCATCTCAGAAGCTCAGTTTCCCAGGGTGTACAGGGAGGATGGTCACAAGGGTCTGCGCCACCATCCGCCCAGGGAAGCGTGTCCTCGGCCCCCAGTGATTGGTGGTAAAATCTGAGGCTTCTCCCCAGCCGTGGAGCGTGACCTGCTTGGAGCTGGAAGGGCCCCTCACTTTTTTCTCAGAGATTATCCAGAGGGGCAGGGAAGAGAAGGCTGGCCTAAGGGGAGGCCTTGCCCATGTGAAGAGCCGGATCAGCTACTTGGGGTCTCCAAGGTGCCCCTTGCATATGCAAGCAGGGGCTTCCTATGCACAGACACTGTCCTTTGCCTGCAGTCACACCACAGGCCGCATGGCAGCTTCAGGAGGGAGGTGCTGGCTCTGTGCCCTCTGGTTTTTACAAGTGAGGAGACTGAGGCTCAGAGAGGTTCAGCTCACTACTCAGGGTCACACAGCAATGGAGGTAGTGAGGGAACCTGGGTAGTCCCACTTTGAGGCCAGGTCCCTGGTCACCTGTCTGTGGCCACTTGTGTGCCTTTCCTCTAGCTCCAGAGATATGTGGTCACTTCGCTCTGTAGCAGTCTTGGACAGCCCCTCTCTGCCCGCAGGATGAAGCTGTTGGGTGAGAAGTCTGGGGTCTGCTGTGGCTGGCCTGCCTCCTGCCCACCATTTAGAGTCTCACGTCCCCCAGCCCTCCACCCAGTTGACTCCCATACGTTGTCCTTGCCATTCCTGTCTCTACTTAGTGCCCTGGCCATTAAGGTGTCACACAGAAGAACAGTGAAGAGTGCCAGACCCCCAAGCTCCTATTCTCCTCCTACCTCCTCATTGCTGTGTGACTTGAGGCAGGTGACCTAAGGTCTCTGTGCCACAGTCTCCATTGGTAGCATATGGGGATTGTGGTTCTGCCCTTCTAGGAATAAATCCGTCAATCAAGTCAATAATAGTGACTGCATACTGTCAGGTTAGTACATGTCAACTGCTACTATCTTTTCTTCCACCTGGAGATCCCTCTGGCTTCTCTCTGTAGTTTCCCCATACCTCAAGGCCTAGCTTGAATGTCACCTCCTCTGAGAAGCCTTCCAAATTCTGCCCAGCATAAGCCATCTCTCCTGCTGCCTAGCTTTGTATTATTTTGTTTTCTAGGTGGAATCCATACCTTTGTACCTAGCTCCTCTCTCCTGTCAGACAGAAATTCCATGAGGAAAGATCCTTTTCATTCTCATCTGAGAATCTCCTAAGGTGTTGAGTATGCCCAGTAAATGCTGGTTGCATGACTAGAGGGTGACCATTTTTCTGGCTAGATCACTGTTGGGCCCCACTTCCTCCATGTTCAGTGGGCGCTTGGCCCTGACAAATGTTTGAATGGCATCCAAAGTCTACGTGGGCCCTTGGGCCCACAGGTCATTTCTAAGCCCCTGGGGGTAAGGCCCCAGCCTTGACAGAGCCTCCCTTGGGGCCAGAGGGCAGGCTCACCTCTGGACAGCTGGCCAACTGTGGGGAATGTCAGAACAGGGCACTCTGGGTGGACACCTGGTCAGCTGGAAGGATGGGGGTGGACTAACCCCAAAGCCAGGTTGGGGAAACCCAGCTTCTGACACTCTGCAAAGGGTGGTTGTCATTGTTTGTTGGGGTGAGAGGCTCGGGCCTTGGTGGTTGGATTATTCCCAAAGAGTCCCGAGGAACCCCCAGAGGGTGGCGGGGCCTCTCTGAACCCTGTGGTCCAAACCGGGCTCCTCCCCTGAGGTTGCACAGCCTCAAAGGGCCCTGAGGGTGGCCCCTGGCAGCTGAGTTGCTCCATCCAGGTCAGCACTCATGGGAGGTGGGGGTGGTGTTTGCATTCCCCTCAGGGAGGGTCAGGGGCAGCAAACACTTCTGCCAGAGAGGACGAATCCCTGAGGGAGACAGAGCGGGCAGCGTCATTTGTGCTTGTGCCTTTCACTAAGTAAACCAGGCAAGCCATTTCCAGGTTTGCAAATGCTTTGCTTAATTTGGGGGACAGAAATTCTCTAGAGACTCTCAGCCTGGAAGCAAAAGGCTCAGCAGCCAGATGGGCATGCCAGGCCCTTGCTAGTTAGTGTGGGCACCTATGTCTCCACTATTACCTGGTCTAGCAGTGCTGTGGTTTGCATCCTGGACCTGCCTCTTATTGGCTGTGTGCCCTTGGGCAAGACACTTAGCTTCTCTGTGCCTCTGTTTTTCATCTGTAAAGGGGGAAGTAATAATACCACTTGTCTTGGTCCAGGTAGCTGTTGCTGCATAATAAACCTGCGTCCCACCACCCTGGGAGGCTAGAACATCACTTGACCTCTCTGGTCTTCAGCTCAGGCCTGAGAAACAAACTGCTCTGACGGGAAGGAAGGGCACTCCAGTCTGAAATGAGCACAGCTGAAGTCCAGCCCTTACCCTCTGTAGCTGCCTTAGCTGTCACCTATCTGCAGAAGGTTAGGGATGCCCAAAGACTCGGGGTAAGGTGGAGCAAAGGAACAGGGCCCTCTGCCTGTCAGAGCCCCCAGCCACGTAGCAGAGTGCCTGGACCTCATCCTCACCATGATCTCGGACACAGTGAGGGACCCCAGCACTTGTCACTCTTGCTCATCCCTGGTCTGAGCTGCCACTCCTCTGCCCCCAAGGCCCACCTTGGTCTCACTCTGGTTGAGGTTTATAAGACGCTAGAGCTGGGGTTCATGTCCAGTTGTTTATCACCTTCCACCTACCCTCTTTTAGAAGGTCAGCAGTGTGTGCCAGCCAGTCTGCTTCTACTGCATACCCAGCACCCAGAACATACTGGAATGAGTAGGCACTGAATCCTTGATGGGCTTGAAAGAACCCGTAGGGCCGACGAGGGGGTGTCTGCCTCCCTCACCTGACCTGAGACCCCTGCACATACAACCCATCCCTGTGGACTGGGGAGCTCTTCAGCCACCTAACTTGTGAATGTCCCAGTAGCCATCAGACAGACTGCATCCAGCCACTGGGTGAACGTGGAAACTGAGGCCTGGAGCAGGTCAGGGCTTCCCCGAGGCCCAGTGGGCAGGGCAGAGCTGGCATCTGAGTCTCATTCCCGGGTTAAGTTGCCATTTGGGGTCTCGGCTGTGGTACATGCCTTTCTATTCCCATCCACTGTGTCCTGGGGTGCTGAGAGTGCCACCTGCACCTGTTTGCCTCTGGATTTTCTTTGATGCCTCTTGTTGGGGTGCTAAACTCATCACACCAGTGACCCTATCTGACAGAGCTGAGTCCCTCAGGCAGAAAAGCAGTTATGGAGGACTGTGTGGGGTGCCCGGGGAGGGACTGGGTGAGCTGGCAGGACTCAAAGCCATTGAGCTACCTGGGGGAAACCAGCCCCGCCCCCAGTCCCCAGAATGGGGAAACTCCAGTGACCTCATCAATGTTTCTTTTAATTAGAGACAATTAAAACTGTGTAACTGGTGGCAGTTTGGTCGCTTCTTTAGGAGGAAGCAGAGTGCCCAAAAGGAACCAAAAAAATAATAATAATAAAAAGATAAAACCCAGTGAATTTTTAATAGCGATTGTCTCCTGACACATAGTGCGTTGCCATCTGGCAGACACACAGCCCACTGAAGCTTGATGCTGTGGGGAGAGGGGTGGCGGAGGGAGTGGGGCAGCCCAGAGCCAGCGCATCCTTGGTGGGCTGATCCCGGGGTACCTCGAGGTCCTCGCCTGCCCCGGGCTTTCTCAGTCCAGCCCCCCCATTTCAAAGAAACCTGCAAGGCAGCACCCCACCCCAGCTGTCCTGAACAAAGAGGCTAGGCTCAGCATTTCTGGAGGAGCGATGCCCCAGGGCCGGTGGCTGCTGATGGCATGGTTCTGCAGGGGCCAAAGGCCACCATGTTTCAGCAGTGGCATTTGAGGATGTCAGTCTCTGTGGCCACAGTTTAAAAATGAAGAAGGTAGCATTCGTTACTTTGTGCCATGTACCGGTCTCTCATTCGTGCTTATTAGACTTCCACTCACGGTGACTAGACCCCTCGGATGGGCCTTGATGGCTCAGGGATGAAAAATTTGTCCCCCTTTTTACTTAAGGTTGGGGGAGAAAACTTCAAATGGGTGGTTCCATCTTAAGGCATTGGGACACTATTGACATTTGGGGCTGGATACCTTGAGGTGGGGCTGTCCTGTGCATTATACGATGTTGAGCAGCATCCCTGGCCTCCGCCCACCAGATGCCAGGAACATCCTCCCTGTTGTGACAGTCAAAAATGTCTCCAGATACTGCTCACTATCCTCTTGGGAGCAAAGTGGGTCTAGTTGAGAACCACTATCTTAATGTAAATATATGAGTTTTCTGTGGCTGCTGTAATAAATGACCACTAGCTGGGGGCTTACGACAATGAAATTTGCCCTCCTAGCTCTGGAGGCCAGAAGTCTGCAGTAAGGTGTGGGCGGTGCCTTGCTCCACCAGAGGTTCCAGGCCAGTAGACTTCCTGCCTCTTACAGCTGTTCGTGGCTCTAGGTGTTCTTTTGCCGAGGCAGCATCACTCCAGCGTCTGCCTCTGTCTTCACATGGCCTTTTCCCTGTGTGTCTCTGTCTTCACATGCCAATCTCTCTCTCTATGCCCAAATTCCCACCTTCTTATAAGAACGCCAGTCATTGGATGGAGGGCCACCCTAATCTAGTAGGACATCTTCTTAACTTTTTATATTTGCAAAAACCCTATTTCCAAACAGAGTCCCATTCTGTGGCTCCAGGTGGGTGTAATTCTGGGGTACACTGTTGAACCTGGTACAGTAATGCTTTGTTGGAGGGAAGGATGACGAGGAGCTACATGCAGCCAGCCTAGGGGTGGGCAGATGGGTTCCTCAGGGAGAGCGATTGTGCACTGAGGTTCATGACCTTGCTTCACCTGGAGAGAAGGTGCTGGCAGAGCTTCCCATGCCCATCCGGAGAGAGGGGCATCAATTAGCAAACCCATTTCACAGACCTGGAACCTAAGTCATGGGGTTGGGGTCCTCCCTGAAGCTGCCCACTATAGTGTTTCCAGAAGTTGCAGGGCAGATGTGCAACCACTGCCTCCACCTGCAGTGGCCTCAGCTACAGGATTGAGGTTCCAGACAGTGGCCAAGGCCAGCCTTGTCACTTGACATTTGGTTGCCACCTGTTGTGGGTTGAATTGTGTGCCTCAAAATATGGATTCAAGTCCTAAACCTGGTACCTATGAATGTGACTTTATTTAGAGATAGATATGACTTTATTAAGATGAGGTTATACTGGGTACAACGGATCTCAACCCAGTGACTGGGGTCAGACACACAGTGACAAACAGACACGCTTAGGAATGCATGTGAACGTGACGCATCCACAAGCCAAGGAGTGCCCAGGGCTGCTGGTAACACCAGGAGCCCGAAGAGAGGCCTGGGACAGATCTGCCCCAGTGCCTTTGTATTTGAACTTCTCCTTGGAGGAAGAATGTTGCCCGGCCTCTGACATCACCTGAAGGCAAAGGGCGAACGCTCCAAAGCCGTCAGCCATTGCATGACTCAGGCGAGATGACTGACAAGCTTCTAACCAGAACCCCCACGAAGGAAGCCTGTCTCCCTGCCCTGGGCTCTTGTGCCCCTCTGGTGACTCAGTGTGCCCAGTCTGTGGAGAACGGGCTCCTAGCCAGGGGGCCAACTGGACACAGCCCCCCTCCATGGTTGCATGGAATGGGGGCTTGAGTGGTGTGGGGTCAGGAGCTTGTGTTCTGGGCAGGAAATGGTCTAAGTGATGGGCTGTTCAACTGCGGTGTCATCTAAAATGTGTCGTTCCCGGTGCTCGGGAAACCAAGTTACAGCAGGGGGAGGGGAGGGGGGTGCACTGCCAGGTGAAGTTGGCGGGTGATTAGCAGTCCTGGTGCTGCTGTAATGAGGCGCCACGAGCTGGGGGGCCTACGCACACATTTATTCTCTCTGTTCTGGAGGCAACGAGTCAGATTCCCAAAGGCCGTGGTCCCATCTCAGGCCCCGGGGAAGGATCCTTCCCAGTCTCCCAGCGTCGGGCTGCTGCTGGCCTTCCTTGGCTCTCTGCTCTGTCTCCACAGGGCCTTCTCCTCTTACCATCATTGGATTTAGGGCTCACCTGGATAATCCAGGAGGCTCTTGTTGCAAGATCCTTATTTAGGTCTGCAAAGTCCCTTTTTCCAAATAAGGTCACACTCACAGGTTCCAAGGGTTACGATGTGGAAGGAGCTCTTGGGGGCCACCATTCAGCTCACAACAGGGGAGTCCATGAACACCTCTATGAGAAATGACCTGGTTGAGCTGGTACCTGGGAGGGAGAGTCCTGAGTTAGAAAGGTATTCCAGAAACAGTAAGGAAACCAGGGGGTCAGGGCAGTGGGCTCAAGGGGAGGATGGCGTCTGGGGCTGCGGCCGTGGCCTTCGCTGGGAGTGAGATGGGAACTCGAGGAAGTTTTGGGCAGAGGGGGGATCATGATCGGACCCCCCTTCTCACAGGGAGGATGGAGTATAGCGGGCAGGCAGAAGCAGGAGGGCCAGCAGGTTGGCTGCTGCACCTCTGGTGCCGCCTCCCCCCCAGGTGACCTCATCTCTGATAGACTTCTGATAGTCCTCTTCCCAAACAGCCCTCCCGCCCGCCTCCTCCCTCCGCCCTCCTCCCTCTCCACCCCGCGCCCCTCAACGCACACACTTTGGCAGCTGTTGTTCCTGGGAGCCGGGAGGGGAACAGCTGGAGGTGGAGGGAGGGAGGCCCGGAGGGGACCCCAGGCGGCTGACGCCAGAGGGGCTGTGCCAGCCCAGGCAGGGAGTCA